>VDFB02028308.1:0-28499 GCA_007258455.2 Sequoia sempervirens
TTTTTTATTTTTTTGTTGTTACCAAGATGCCTGTTTGCCAGGTTTTCACCAGGGTAACCATTTTTTTAAGACATTTTATGATGTTTGTGGATTTCTTCAAGACTTTTTCTGATGTTTTTGGATTTCTTTAGGACTTTTTCAACTATTTTTGGATTTCTTCAGGACTTTTTCAATTGTTTTTGGATTTCTTCAAGACTTTTACAGATGTAGCAGCCGAATTATGCATAGAATTTCTTAAGATGAAGATTATTCATGGGTTCCTCAAACTAATCTCCTTCTAGCATGGATAGTTGATATGCTCTTGAACCATAAACTGACACAATGACAAAAGGTCCCAACCAATTTGGTTCAAATTTTCCTTTCTTCTCTTTGTCTTGCTGATTGTGTGGGTTCTCCTTCAACACTAAGTCACCAACTTGGAATGTTCTAGGTTTGGCCTTGTGGTTGTAACTTCTGGACATCCATTGTTGGTAGGCTTTTAGGTGATTTACTACATGTTGTTGTCGCTCATCTAACAGTTCCAATTCTTGCAATCTTGAGACCTAGTAGTCTTCATTAGGGATGATACCTTTCAAGGAAACCTAGAGTGATGGTATTTCAAATTCAATAGGTATAATGGCCTTAGACCCATATACCAATGCATATGGTGTAGCCCTTGTCGGTGTGCAAATACTAGTGCAGTACACCCACAAAGAAGGGTTTAATTGGATGTGCTAATCACGTCCTACGTCATTGATAGTTTTCTTCAAAATCTTTAGAATAGTCTTATTTGAAGCCTCGACTTGACCATTCCCTTAGGGATAATATGGTGTAGAGAAGCGATGTTGAATATTGAACTTCTCACACAATTCTTGCATGTCTTGATTTTTGAATGGTCTTCCATTGTCAGTGAGTATGAATTGTGGAATGTCATACCGACAGATAATGTAGTTGAGGATGAATGATGAAATCTGCTTTCCTATGATGTTGGTTAGAGGAACAACTTCAATCCACTTCGTGAAGTATTTTGTAGTTGTGATGATAAACTTGTTTCCATTTGATGAAGACAGATGAATTTTACCAACAAGATCTAATCCCCATTGACAAAATGGCCATGTGGATGCAAAAGGTTGGAGTTCTTGAGCCAGTGCATAGATGAGATTGTTGTGAATCTGACATTTCTGACATTTCTTCACAAACTGGAAAGATTCCTTTTCCATAGTTGGCCAGTAATATCCTAAACGAAGAAGTTTCTTAGCTAAGGTTAGGCCACTTGAATGTGTTCCGCAGACACCCTCATGGACTTCCCGTAAAGCTATTTCAAACTCATCGTGTTCCAAACATTGTAAGAGAGTTTTGCCAAGACCTCATTGGTATAGTACATCCGCTATAAGTGTATGCCGGGCGGCTCAACGAATGAAATTGTGTTTTTGGTTTCATGACAAGTTAGGTGGAAGAGTGTTATATTTTAGATAGGTATAAATTTCATTGTAGATTGAGGTATGGGTATTATATAGGTGATAGATAACATGGATTCAGTATCGTCATAGGCAGGGGAAAACAGTTGTTCCACCAAGAACTTATAACGACTTATTTTCTCTAGAATTTGTAACAAGGAAGCAATAGTAGCCATGGCATCAACGACTTTATTTTCCACTCTTGAAATCTGTTCAAATTTGATATCCACAAAATATTTCTTGAAATCATCTAGCATTCTCTTGTGAGGCATCAATTTGTTGTCCCTTGTTTGATAATCATCATTGACTTGGTTAATGACCAACTGAGAATCCCCATACACTTGCAATTCTAGGACCTTCCATTCTACAGTTGTTTCCATGCCAATGATTAATGCTTCATAGTCTGCCATGTTGTTGGTACAACGGAACATCAGTCTATATGATTTTGGTATGGTATGTCCTTGTGGAGTGACAAATAGGATTCCAATTCCTAATCCATATTGGGTGTGTGATCCATCAAAGTACAGTGTCCACTGTTTAGCAGCCAAGGTGAGAACATCAGCATCTGGAAATTCAATATGTAAAGGATGATTATTTGGTAGTGGTGCCTCTGCTAACTAATCAGCAATTGCTTGTCCTTTTATTTCCTTCCTATCTACATATTGGATATCGAACTCACTAAGTATCATGACCCATTTAGCCAATCTCCCTATTAGGTTTGCTTTGCTGAGGAGATATTTGAGAGGATCAATTTTAGCTATCAACCTGATGGTGTGAGTTAGCATGTAGTGTCGTAGTTGTTGGGTAGCGAATACTACAGCTAGACAAGCCTTTTCAATGGAGGTATAGTTTATCTCATAGCCATTTAGCATCATGTTGATGTAGTAGATTGCTCGTTCTTTTCTTGTTGAATCTTCTTGTGCTAATAAGGCTCCCAATGATGTCTCTGTTGTGGCAATATATAATAGTAGCGGCTTCCCTTCTGTTAGTGGTACTAGGATTAAATATTGTTTCAAATGATTGAAGGCTCCTTCACATTTCTCATCCCATCGAAAGGAAACATTTTTATGTAGCAGATGCATGAAGGGATGGGTCTTGTCTGCCAGTTGTGAAATGAATCTGTTGATGGACTGAAACCTCCCTTGTAGGGAACGGAGTAGACTAATGTTCTTTGGCAATGGCATTTCCATAATAGCTTTGACTTTGGCTGATCTACTTCAATTCCCTTTTCTGATACTATGTAACCCAAGAGTTTAGTTGATGTCACCCCAAATGCACATTTCTTAGGATTTAACCTTACATTGAATTTTTCCATTCTAGGGAAGATTTTATCTAGGATCTCCAGATGTCCTTCCCTAGTATATGATTTATTCAATAAATCATCCACATAATCTTCCATGAAAGTATGCATCATATCATGGAGAATTATTATCATGGCACGTTGGTAAGTAGCTCCAACATTCTTCAGGCTGAATGGCATGACGTTCCAATAAAAGGTTCCCTATGGACAAGTAAAGGTTGTTTTATCTTGATCTTCTGGGGCTATTTTGATTTGGTTGTACCCAGAAAATCCATCCATCAGTGATAGCATGCCATTTCCTGCCGTCAAGTCTACTATGATATCTATATTGGGCAGAGGAAAATCATCCTTAGGACAAGCCATGTTAAGGTCCCATAAATCTGTGCATATGCAAATTTTATTGTCAAGTTTTGAGACTAGTACTATATTGGAGATCCATTCGACATAGTCAATGGGTCTAACGAATCCTGCATCTAACAATTTTTTCAACTTTGCCTTTACCAATAGGGCGATATGGGGGTGCATATTTCTCAAATTCTGCTTGACTGGTTTCACCCCTAGAGGTAATGATAGATGATGCATGATGAGTTCTGGATCAATTCATGGCATGTCATCATATGACCAAGCAAAGTTGATTTATTTTTCTGTGAAATTTTTGAGAAAGCTCGGCTTTTCTTGGTCTGTTAAAGATACAACTAGATGAATAGTCTTCACTATCTCTTCATTGTCGATGTTGACAGACTGTGTGGGTTTGATCAAGACTTTTGATCTTTCCTGAAAATGTTTTGGGAGAGTATCAAATCTTCCATCCTTTGATGCCTTAGAGAGGTTTTCGCCATTGGATGTGCTCTTTATTTTTACTTTTTCCAAATCTGACATTGCCATTGAATGGTTTTCAATATCAAATCTATTTCATATATTATTCATTTTGCAGCTGGAAGATTTGATACTTCCCTTTGTGGAAGCCTTGTTATGATGTTCATTGATGGAATCTGTTTCTAGATAATTGGCACAGAGGAAATTGACGATGGCATCATCATTTGAAAATGTGGGGATGTCAAATGGCTCGGTTGAGTCCCAATCTATAAGTTCAGGATGCATAAGGGTAAGCAGTCACCAAGCAGGTTAAGGTCAGAAATGGTAAAGTTTAGATAGCAGTGTCTTCAATTTGTCTAATGGAAAAATTAAGGTCTAGAAGGTAACTCTCCTTCGAATCATTTGTTTCATTCCGAGTTGAATAGTTTTCACTGGAATCATCAAGGTGTTGTGATCCATATTCAAACGGTCTAGAACTTGACCCTTGTCCTTCTTCGAATAGGGGTGCATATTTGTGTATTACATCAATGTCCTTGTCATAACAGGACTCTTCTGATAGTGAATCCCACTCATACTCATTGTAATTGGTTTCATGATCATTGCTAGCTTGTAACTGAAGGATTCTTTCAACCACCTTTTCTTTTGTGTCCTCTTTATAGCCCAAACCAGTCTTATCTCTTGGATTAATTAAAATGGGTTGGATTGGCTCTACAATTCCTTCCTTCGTTTTACCCACATGACCTTTTCCCTCATATCCCATCTTTTCCAAGATAGTGAAACCTTTTCCATACTGAATTGTCTGTACATTTGTAGTTGTTGCTTGGGATTCTTCTTCATCTTTATAAAGCCAGTTTAGAACATCATTGTCTTCTACTTCATCAAACCTAGTGCTTTCTTTTATGAATCGACCATCAAATTTGACAACTAGTTCAGATATATGTTGTGTTGAAGTTGATGGTTGTCTGTAGGATTTTGGAGAAGAAAAGTGTGAAAGATATAGGGACCATTCAAAGAAATATTCACCAACACCTTTGTCTTTGATTTGGACTTTTTCATCAAATTGTTTTGACAAGGAATTCAGTTGGGCTTCATGATTTGAGGATGTGGATGAAGTAGCTTCTTCTTTCTTCTCAGACTATTTGGATATGAAACTAGGTTGACCTTCATGATTTGTGGAAATGACCAACAGTTTGGATGAGGAACTTGACTGGTTCTGCTTATTGGAAGCAGTGGGAGTGAAAGCTTCTCTATTATAAGGCACAAAGATATCTTGGACAGATTTTAGTGTATTGCAATACTGAGGGCTATTTGAATCAACAAAAATGGTAATTTCCTGGCCACCACAAGGAAATTTTAGACATTGATGGTAGGTTGATGGAACTGCTTGCATTTCATGGATCCACGAGTGACCCAATAGTATGTTATAAGTCAAATCCTTGTCTAAGACTTGGAAGATCACATATTTTTAGATTGGTCCCACTTGAATAGGTAGGATGATTAACCCCTGTGAAGCTCTTCCTCATCATCATATGCTTTTATTGTAATCTTTTTCTTTGAATCAATTGTATTTTTCAGAGAATCCTAAGGCACAGACAAGCTTCAGAGTGCATATATTCAGGTCAGCTCCTCCATCTATTAGGACGTGTTTGACACGATGTTTATGAATCAAGAATTTGATATGGAGAGAAGCATTATGGGGATGGGAAATGGAAGCGTCGTCATTTTTGGAAAAGGATAAGCAATGTGGCGCAGTTAAATGTCCCACCGTGGCTTTGAATTTACAAACTTCCAGATTCGTCGGCACTGTTGTGTCCACTAGGGCTTTTTCCAAAATCTCTTTGTGGGCAGGAGAAATCTTGAGCAATTCCAATATTGATATTTGTGCAGGGATCTTTTGTAATTGGTCCACTATGTTGTATTGATTAGATGAGACAATGGGAGTCTTGGATGAACCTCCTTTTAAAACATATTTAGCTTGAGCCCTCGTGGTCGCATTTACCAATATACTATCTTGTTTCCCATTGATTTTAATGACATTGATTTGGGTATCCATTGTGGTCATGTTTGGTTGTGTATCATTGATATGATTTTCAATGGCGATGATGTCGTGTTCTCGTTCCATTAGGGTGTCATAAATCAGATCATTGTTTGGGGTAATGCCTTGGTGGTTATTGGTTTCAATGGTATCCATTTGGTCTTTTGTTGTGGAAATATGATTTATGATAGTATCATGAACATAGTTTACATTCTTTCCCTTGCTATTTGTTGTATATGATTCCCCTTTTTCATAGTTCGGTAACGGATTCTTAAATGGCCCATGATTTGCATTTGTTTGGAGTCCCTCGATTCGTATGATTTTTCTATTTATCAAGTCGTGTATTTTATGTTTCAATTGCATGCAGCTATTTGTCTGGTGACCTTTGCATCAATGAAATTCATAGCAATAGGCATCATTCCACCATGACGATTTTACTTTTGGTTCAAAACCTCAAGTGTCAGGTAATGTTATGAGGTTATTTTCAAGAAGTTCCTTCAATGTTGATTCGTATGATTGACCCAAAGGTGTGAATTTTTTGCGGTTTGATTGCTTTTGATATGGTAAAGGTTTTGATGTGGGGTTACTTTGATTGTGACCATTTTGATTGCTGGGTGGGTTGATATTTTGATTGGTGCCCTGATTGCTATTTTGTTTAGTTTTGGTTGTGGCTCCTGACAAATTGAAAATCGGTTTCACATTATGTGTTTCATTAGCACCATCAGTGGCGTTCTTGTTCCTTGTCTAAATTTTGGGTTTCTCATTGTGGTGATGATTGGAAGAACTAGCATTGTTTGATCCCTCATTGTGAATTTTTAATACTCCTCTTTTGATTAGAGCTTCTTCGATTTTGACACCGTTTTCTATCATTTTTTTGAAGTTAGGGGGACATTGCAATTGTAATCGATAGCTCATTTCGCTATTAAGGTTATCGATAAAAATATCCATCTTTTCTTGTTTAGGTATAGGAGAGCATAACGAGCGAATAATCTTCTCCACCTTTGGAGGAATATGAGAAAAGATTCTCCTTGTTTCTGTTTGGTATTACAAAGATCCTTCATGGTTATCTCATGTGCGATGTTGTAGGAATATTGTGTGATGAATTTGTTAACCAATTCTTCGAAGGATTTTATGCTTGGTTGTAACTTTGAGAACCATTCCATGCAATGGTCCCCTAGACTATGAGGAAAGAGTCTCATTAAGTATGTGTCCTCATGAGCGAGCTCGAGACTCATGGTTAGAAACTCTCGCACATGATCTATTGGATCAAACTTCCCATTGTATTTGTTGTATTTTGGTAAGTCGCAATTTGCAGGAAATTGTATCAAGTTTAACCTTCTATCAAAGGGATATGGAAAAATATCTCGCAATAGGTATCGTTTCGGAATCCCTCCTTGCATATCTTGGAGTTGTTGTTGAAGGTTTTGCATCTGGTTTGTCAATGTGGTCATTTGATCGGTAGTAGGCATTTCAGTTTCAGTTTTCTTTGGGATACTCTTCAATTTATTAATGTCAAAGTCACTAGGTGATTTGGCTCCTTGATTTTCCAACATTAAGAGATATTTTTCCCCATCTTTCTCAAAGATTCATTCTAGGAATTTATGGAATTTGGGATCTTGATTGGCTTGTTATACTTCCTCTTTTGTTATCTCTTCAGCTTCATTTTGGGAAACCTTGTGAAAGGGATTTTCCTTTGGTTTTGTCATGGTATTTTGAAATTTTGGTTCTTTGTCCTTAAGCTTTTGTTTTTGGGACCTTGTTAAAATGGGCATACAAGTGACTAAGGTTTGCTAAATTTTGACCATTGTTTGAGAGTGCCAAGGAAATACCTAGGTCAACTAGAATGATTAATTTTATTGATGTAACCAAGGTGATGAAATTTGATACAAAGTGTATTGTTTCAAGATGAAGGATAAAAACCTTGATGGGGAAACTCAACTAGATGATCAAATTTGGGTGTTGATGAGGATGGGCACTTTTAGATGTTTGATCAAAATTTAGGTAAAGTGTTTCACTTGTGGAAGTCAATTTTAACAAAGTTTTGGACTCTAAGGGATAATTTCGAACTTGAGGAAATTTTGCAATTTTGGGTCCCAATTGTGAAATGGTGAGGAATTTCCTTTTTAGACAAGATGTTCGAATCTTTGGAAAAGTCTTGGATTTTGACAATAATAAAATGAATACAAACCAGGGTTGTTCTTTGAAGCTTTTTTGTAAAAATTGAAGAGCAATCTGCCCCTAAAGTCATAAAGTGTTGCAAGACGTTTTTGGTGATCCTTTGGACTAAGAGGTATGGGCTTTGGTTTTCAAATTTTAATCTTTCATGAAGTCATTGGATAAAAACCATGTTTAGACTCTTGTCAAGGATGAAAATGACTCTAGACTAGAAAGATGTTTGAATTCTGGTTCCAAAATAACATATGGGAATTATATTCAACTGTTTGTTTCTGGATTTTGGTAGAGGCGCCATTACAAAGGGTGGAAGTGCTAAAAGGAAGAAGCGCCAAAAAATTACTCATATGCGCCATAGAATGATGAGGACGCACAACAGAATGAGGCGAATGCACCACAAAAAAGCTTGGGTGCACCACATAATGGCTAGGTTGCACCATAGAATGAGGCGAATGTGCCACATAAAAGCTCAAAAGTGTTGGTAAATAAGGTAGAAGCATTGTAACAAAAGGTGGATGCGCTGGTAAAATTGTGAAAGCGCTACAAAAAGAAATAGAAGCACTGAATAGGGTATGCAATAATTTGTTTCCAGTTTACTTGATTTTTCTAGTTTTTCATTAGAGTATAGTTTGTTCTAGATGATGTATTTTGAATCATAGTTTCTATTATTTTTCCAATGTGAAAGGTTTTTTTCAAGTTCATTTTGAGGATACTTTAACAAGAACAATCAAGCATAATGTACATTCCCTAGGGTTGTGAAAGACTATATTCTCTTGGATTCCATGTGGGTTTTACCCCAACCACACTTATCTTTAGCAGATGAATTCAGAAGCTTGGCCACACAGGCTCCCCCTTACATTGCACTCACTTCTTAGGTCAACCAAGTTTCCAACCTCCATGAAACTCCCATGGAAAACTGATCATCTCTACTAAATATTTTGAGAATGTGGATGCCTTCACAGACCATTATTGTACCAAGAGAATAGATAAAGGATTTGGCCAAACTACTACAAGGGTTTTAGTAAGGACTTTCCATTCATGGGGGATAACCCATGCGTCGAGAGACCATTGTTACCCTTCTCGTCGAGACTATCCTCATGATATTGGCCTTTGTTCCAATACCCACATTTATATCTCAGCTAGAAATATGCTTGACTTTAGCATGTTGCCAGTTGAGTCATTCCCTTGGGTGAATACTTTTTCCCCAAGGCATGCCCTCTAGGATAAACTAAAGTGAGAGAATATACACATAGTTCAATGAATCTTTATTCTAGATGAATAAAGAGAGAACCCACATTGTATACCCTACTCACACTCACAGATTAACAAGAATGGATTTGGCTTTTTGGTCACCCAGTTAAGGGGAGAGCATATTCCTACCATTCAAAACACACCACAGACAATGAAAAGGAATGGGTCTATCTATTTTATCACCCAGTTAAGGGGAGAGCATATGCTTATCATTCCAAACATGTAGCAAACATGGTGTTCTTTCCTTCTTAATTAATCTATGTTCCTAATTTAAAGCAAGAAGGAAAGATATAAAATCCAACCACTGCATCAAATTCATTAGTAGTTTCTCATCAATTTTCTTTGACAAGCATTCTTAAGTGTGAGCAAGGTCTTTGACAACTTTTTATGCAATCTACAAAATAGAAGAACAAACATTAGTTTTCATTCTCGAGAATATTTACAGAAATAACTAAAAGTGCCATAACAGAAAGCAAAGGCATGAAAAAGGAAAAAGCACAACAAAATCAATTAAAAGTGCCATAGAAATTGGAAAGAGTGCCACAGAATAGGGTCAAAGTGCCACATAAACTCCCTGAAGCGCCATAGAATGGTTGGGACATGCTAGAGAAAACCTTCAAAGTGCTAAAACAATGGGTGAAAGTTCTAGAGAATCTTTCTTAAGTGCCAGAGAATTCAGTGGTTGCGCTAGCAAAATTCTCGTCTAAGCCTACAAAACACAATTTATAGAAAGTAGCAAAATAATAAGGGCCATGCCCCACGGTGGGCACCAATATATGTGTGTATCAAAATATGCATGAATTATATTAAAAAAACACACTTAGATAGGAAGTATTACACTAAAGAAATCTATCTAGATCAAACATAATTCAGTAACAAAATTCTTTAAAAACTTCTCTTCCTCTAATCTCAAATGTCTTGGTAATTTATGCTCTCAGATCTTATTCCTACAAAAATCACTAAGATGTCATCTAAGAAATGAGTAACCTATCTATTTATAATGCAGATTCTAAACCTACATCTACATGATTGAATGATTGTTGGATGGAATGATAAAAATGATATGGTGAAATGGATTGTTGCATACAAAATGATATGAAAGTAAGTCAATGTAGAGCTAAACTAAAGATAATGAAATGAAAATGATCTTACATACTGAATTAAGCTAGAAAACTTCTAGGGGAGCCATGATTCAAAGAAAATTGACAAACTATTCTAAATGCTAAGCTGAAAATGCAAACTAAACTTCTTAAAACATGGATGAATTTTTGCAGAGTAATATTATGCAAATGCTCCTTATGAAAAAGTTGTAAATGGGTCTCAATTTATAGATTTTTCCAAGGCATTGGGTGAGTTGGAAGCCATGATCAATTGATATTTGATCTGGAGAAATCAATGGTGAAGAATGAAGAGGATGGAGAAAACAAGGCAACGGTTCCCTTTAGTAATTTAACCATCTTTCCAAGTGTGAGAAGGAATCTTTTGAATGAAGGAGCCATGTGTCTTGAAGGTCGTTAAATTTTTGAGTAAATATCCAATTTGGAAAATAATAATAATCATTTTCATGTGACACATGATGAGTTGGAAGGTGAGGTGGAAGGTAGTTAGAGAAATATGTAGAAATGTGACAAATTTGAATTTAAAAAATTCAAATTTAATGAGAGCGAATCAATTAAAATAAAAAAATTATTTAGATTTGTTCATTTTAATTAAATTGTGAAGAGGGTGACTTAGAATAGAAGAATTAAGAGAAAATAGGAACTATGTAAATAAATTTGATTTATTTATATAGTAGAAGAATAAAAATTTATTAATTAAATAATCAATATTTAATTAATATTCTCTAGACCAATTAGTGTATATAGGATGCACTTTAACTAATGCAAGATGTAATGCAAATGAAACCTAGGATGCACTTTAAAATTAGAAAGGAAAAATGTTCAAAAGATGCAGGTTCATCAAAATGTAAACAATGATTTTGGTTTCCTTGTCACAATGCTTTGCTCCTCCTAGGATTTTTCACCTAACAAGAGAAAGGGGGATTGGATAGGGGTACCAAAATGCAAGGGTTTACACTCAAAGTATATGTTAATTAAGTGTATTATGCCTAATTAATATGTCCAATGCTCTGATCTAAAATTGAAGTAATCTAATGATGCAAAACTATGAAAATGTAAAGTGCTGGAAAACATAATGTGATATGCGAAAATGCCTAAGAAATGCAACTAAATGCTGAAATAATAGAACAAAATGAAAGAGATGCACTTGGAATCATAAGTTTGATGTTGGAAGATTCTAGAATCCTAGAAAATTGATTGGAATGTTGACCAGGACACTTAGGCCAATCTGGGTGACTTAGTCCCAGTTTCATGAAACTTTGCTGGAACGAGAATCTGTCAAATGGGTGTCCAGAAATGTCAAAATTAGTTTTCAGGCCCAGAAGCAGAACTAATTCACCCCTAGTGGTGACTTAGTCCTCCTACAAATCACAAGGAATTCTGGACAGAATTTGGAAGTCTTTGATCTATACTTTCTTTTTTGATAGGTATCCGTACTTTATTTTGTAGAAAACGGGGCAAAAAGTCTCTCCAAGCTTGAAATAAGGTGATGTTGACTTGATTGACTTTGTACATTTTTTGATCACTTTTCAATACCTATTGCTTGAAAAATCTGCATACAAAAGTCACATGCAAAAGGGGAAAAATGGTTGAGGGTTAGAGAATAGAGGTTTGCCTTGGTCAAACCCCACTTTGGCGATCAAACCCTAAACAATGAAATTAAATGAAAAGAGAGTGATAAATAGATAACATGCAAATTTCATAAACTTACCACACCATTGATGCTCAAATATGAAGATGTGTAATGAAGAACTCCAATAGCTTGACTTAATAATGCTTGATTTGCTTGAATGCTTAATGAGTGCAAGAGATTGTAAGTGATTTGGAGATAGATGATTGTAGGAGATAAGAGATTGCTTGAGTGAATTAGGAGATGTAAAATGAGGTGAAAAACCCTTATTTATACTTGATTTTACTAAAATTTATTGAAAGTAACACATCGCAGACCAACTTCAAGGGTTAGAGGACCAAATCCTGCTAGAAATTTAAAATAATTTTGAGTCTTGTGCCAAAAAAGACTAAGTCACCTCTAGGGAAACTTCATCCCACTTAAGCAATTTAAATGGGTATCAAGAATTTTGGGACATTAAATGTTGTCCAACGAGAATATCCTTAACAACACACTTGAAAATGACTGGAAAGTGTATTAAGGGGTCATTTAGACATGAGAAAGGGTTGAATTAGTGAAATTAAGCCTAGAAAAGTGTGAAATCTTGTTACAAGACTTTACAACACTTCAAAATAGGACTTAATAAGTGATAGAAAGGTTATTTTTAGGTGAATTGTAATGAATATAGTCTAGAAAAGTGTAGAAATGTTTTACAACACTTCACAATACCTTCACAAGAAATCATAATTTGAATGTTTAAGCCCTAATGTGAATGTTTTGACCACATTACAACATTATACCTAGGAAAAATCAAGCCAAAGCCCATTAGAAAGACTCAAGTGAGCATAAAAATGTCAACTATATATTTTTTGGTGACATAGTATATAATGAAACATGTAAAGGGATACACTATGCAAAGGGTATTGTTTGTTGTAAGGTATTCACTTAATTTGTCAATCAATTTATTCAACATCTTAGGGAAAACCCCCTTGGTCTTATAGAACTAGAAGTGAAGGAGGTCTTACCCACCTCAAAGAATTGATCCTTAACTGCCCAACCTAAAGACAAGTTTGTGGTGATTTTCATAGGTTTGACACCCTTGATGTTTGGAAAATTACTAAACCTTAGGGATTTGGGGCTCACAATGTAGATCACCAGCATAACCTCCAACTGCATGAATTACCTTACCCATACAATAGTTAAAGCTAGGGATTCAAAATTGTAACCATTATTTATGTATTTGAATAGCTTAAATATTTGATCTATATCCCATGAACATAGTCACAATTATTTTATGATAAGGATATAATATAGGGTTATTATATGAATTGAATTTATATAATACACATGTATAATGATCTTATAACTATAAAATGATATTAAATTGAGTTGTAACTAAATATAATTAATATTAATTTATAGGAAGTTAAATTTAATGAAAATATCTTAATATATATCTATCTAAAAGATATTAAGAGCTATTCTAAATATATAAGAAAATTTATAGTTATTTTAATTACTTAAAGATATTTTATTTTACATAAAGACTATTTTATTTATTATATTTTACTTATAATTATTTCAACAATTGTGTAAGAGTTGTTTTATTTTGGAATTATGCACTTTCTCTTTAATTTAATCAATTATTTATTACATATCTTAAGTTTATGCATATAGATATCAATTCTTAATTATAATATCACTAGAATATTGAGTAATTTACTTATAGTATCATATTTATATAAACATGAATATAAAGTTTTATTTGATTGATATATTATATTGATTCTTAATACTATCTTTTACTCATGTTTTATAGCATAGTATAGTTGGTGCGACCTTTAGTTTAAATTTAAGGAAGTTATATATTAAAAAAAAGTGGACATATATATTTTTGGAATGGTTTTAAATGCATAGATTCTCTAGTAAAGTTATTAAGCTTACAAGTGGCTATTATATAAGATAGAAATATATATTAATCTACACCATTATAATTTAATTATATTTTAGGAAATACAATTATTTATCTTGGTGAACTAACCTAAACCTTGTAAGCAAATTAAAAATTACACTTATGGAATATTAGGACTAGGGAACTAGTTGTGGCTATCTCTAGTTAAAATAAGACCAAAGAAATTGACTAATAAAATAATTTGGAATATGTGAAAATTGTGACTTGGAAAAATATACAAATAAATAATCTTGTTAAAATGAATAATGAAATATAGCAATTCATGATTATTGCATGTTCCTTGAACTATGCAAAATTAGTTAATTGGTTGGACAAGATAATGATACTATGCTTATTATTAGCAAAACCAACATCCAAATTTGTTACCTAAGCCTTGTAGGAGCTGAAAATTAGCTCACACCCCATATTCACTTGCAAAACAAATGATAACCTTCCATAAGAGAGTATGGAAAAAAATTGTTTGCTTGCTATGATATGATATAAAGTTTACAATGGCCTTGCTTATAAAGGCAAGGTGAGAGATAAGATTAGACAAGACCATGACATGTGTCTTAATCCTATAACATGAGACTAATAACTCAACTAATATTAAATGACCTAGGGCTCAAGAATTAAATTCCAAAATATAAGATAAGATCTAAATGACAACTAAGACTTCTAAAAAGATTCCTAGGACCTTAACTAAACTTAACACATTAATAGGACCTACTAGTAGATTTGATAGGTAAAATACCATATTCACACCAAAACCCCCCATTAAGTGTAACTTAGGGAGGAACTAACTAATACAAATGATGCAAGGATGGGTCCTAACTACAAGGTCATGTTAGACACCCTTTTACAAAAGATTTCTCACAAATGAAGAAAAAGGAGAAAAACCACATGAGAAAAAAACCTCTCCAAAAAAAGAGAATGCATGAAAACTATCATGTACAAGTGATAAAATAAGTGATGAATGGAGGACTCAAAAATACCCGTCAAGGAGCACATCCATCACAAAAATACAATAGATATCCCCCTATAGGAGAGAAAGATAGAGACTATATATCCACCCCATAATGAAGTATCTCCAAAGCTAATGGAGAATGCTTGAAGATAGAATAGAATCCAATGCTTGCAAACATGTATCCCCTTAGGAAGAAACAAGTATAATGGATGGTGATGAGGAAAATTCAACTACATGAAGAGAGATGAGGGAAGCAACCTCAAAATATGTCTCTAAAAATGGATAAAATATTTCCATTCTAGAGTATGTCTCAACAAAATCAAATACTATCCCAATAAAAAACAACAAATCAAGACTATGTGGAAACTCAAGAACAGTCTCCAAAGACAATGATGATGAGACAATAGTTGTAATGCAAATATCATAAAAGAGGAGAGATACCCCCTCAAATGTGTCCTCCAAATTTTTAATATGAGAATGACATGAAAAATACATATACCTATCAAGTAACCATCCCATAAATCCAAATATGAAAGACCAAGATCATCATGTTGAACTAAAGTACTAGAAGGCATGTCAACATTGAAATATAAAGAAGTAGGAGGAACCTTAATAGAAAGGTTTAAGTGACCAATCTGACCCTTTGAAGAACTATCCACACTTGATGTAGGAGTAGTGGACTTATAATGAATGTCATCAGGAGTAGAAGCAAAATGTAAAAAAGCATAAAGAATAGAATAATGATGAGCCTTACCAATTGCAACAAGTTGTCTACTATGCAAATACCGAATGAAAATTGAATATAGAGTAAACTCAATGATCATAGTTTTACCACTATGTGTAATCTGAGATATAGAAATAATATTTTTGGAAAGCTCAGGAATATACATGACATCATTAAAGTTCTCAATACCCATGCCAACATCTCCTTTAGCATAAATAAGCATGTAAATACTATTATCCATCAAATATTAGTTGTAAGGGAAATCTCAAATGACAAGAATTAATCTAGTGAACATGTTATGTGATTGGAAGCTCCATATTCAAGAATCCATCCAATAGACTCATCAACTGTAGTCACAACAAGGGCTTTATCTTTCATCTTATCACTTCCATTAGCAAAACCTAATGATCTTGAATGTGTGGATGATGAAGTTTGTGTAGAAGAAGAAGGTGAAATATAAGACTTGGAAGGAAAGGAAATGTTATGCTCCTAAAGAAGTTGCCTCATTTCTTCTATTTTTTCTTATAAAAATTATGTTCACCATACCTTGGTTTATTGCATTATGCACATTTGGGCTTCTCCTTCTTAGGTTTATCCTCTTTGAAAGAGGTGAGCACCGCACTAGGTTTTGTCTTAGTCTTACATATCTTCTTACCTTTTCCTTTGGGTGATTGTGCTAACAATGCTTGATTCTTAGGAAGTGCATCAAAATGGATAAGATTTGCTTGCTCTTGAGTCAATCAATCACAAAATGTCTCAAAAGAAGGCATGTTAAAAGATTCACCTAGGACATCCATGGTAGAATAAAATAAAGATGAAAAGAAAACAAATGCCCCCTTCAACTTAGAAAAAATCAAGATTCTACATTCCTTATCAAATTTATTTTTTCCACATCTAGCCAATTGAGATCTTAAGGTTTTGAACTTAACTAATAATCCTCAATGCTAGGAAATGAATCAGTGGAAAGAGAAGCTAATTTTGTCTCTAATTGCAAAGCACAAATGTCACTAATTGAACTAAACAATTATTTGTACTTATCCCATACTTGTCATGGTGTAGTGCACTCAATATGGAAGAAGTTGTCAAAAAAATGCAATACAATCAGGGTGATCCCACAAAGTTGGTTTACAATTTTAGGAGATTCTAATTTTTGCTGAAATCACACATTTTTAGAAAATATAATGATTTAAGCCTTAAAAATCTCCATTTAAAGCATTCCAATTGAAGGGGGTTTGATCAAACTACCTTATATCAAACCCCTTGGATTAGAACTCATTAGTTTCAATCATACCCTATAATGGGAGTCTCCTTTACACCTCAAAATCAGTAAAAACCACTTTTGATTTACCTTTTGGGGATCAAATGAATTCATTAAAATTTATTTTTTATAAAAGTATGTAATCCTTATTATAAGCTTCCAAAAGAGTATAATTTTAATTAAATTTAATTTGATTATTATATTTATTTTTTATTTCTTGTGAATGTAGGTTTTTCACCAAGAATCAAGCTCTTTGTTCTGCACATGTGGAAAAATAGATGATTATCAATTTTTTGAAAAATATGAGTGCACCAAAGATATTGAAGTCCTTGATCAATAAAAATTGAATTTCAATACATACACAAAAAGTTGTGTTATCACGGTGTATGTCAATTGTAATTGGTTTAACTGAAACTTAGTTAAAAGAAAAATATTCAATAAAAACTATCTACAACAAATTGGAAGCATATCATGGTTACAAATCTAAATTCAAATAGTGGGAATTTTATCCTTCATGGGAAAAACCCCATATAGTTATCTGATGGCGTCACTTTTTAAAATATTGTTTATGAAAAAACTAGTTTCAAGGAGATGGAAAAAGAAGATGCAATCTAATTCTAAATTTTTTGAAAAAAATATGTTAGAATCTACAGACAAAATGTCATGAAACTCTGGTTGCATCACCTTCATTCCTCACGGTTTTGGTGCTATAGGTGCTCAAAAGTGAAATTTAGTTAAAAATAATAATTACAGTGTCAATTTGGCCCAAAATTGTAAACCCACTATTGTGGGATCACCCTCAAACCCCATAACTTCATCACATTTGTTCCTGTGAGAAAATATCTCATACTCCGTAGCGAATTCTAGTTGATAATCACATAAGGTAGACCACAAACCTTTGGACTAGAGTAACTGTTGCATTCTTACTTTCCATGTGTGATAATTATGATGATTGAGTACTTCAAATGAACTTGGTTCAACAACGAGAGCAAAAAGAACCAAGAGAGTAAACTAGAAAATATACTACAAAAATTTGATATGAAACCTCCCAAATTTGAATCAATATTGAAAATAAAGCCCCCCTAAAATACAAAACCTCTCTAGGTGTTAATATGTCCAAGTAATTAGTCATAATGCAAAATTTGTAAATACTAAATAAAATATACATGGGCCTAAACCTAGAAAAAAGTGTATGAATAGGACTGAAGAGCTCTTTGATATCTTTCAAATGTCACTAAAATCATAAAAATCAAATAAATAGGGAAAAAATTATGAGCTTAAAGGTCCAAATGGGATATTTGACTTCAAATAACAATAAAATACACCTCCAACAAAATTTGGCAAAATGGTTTGCACCACTACGAAGTGCTTAGAACCAACTTTCAAGGATATCTCGTTTTCAAGAAATAGACTCTTAGATCAAAAGATATGCCCCTCAAAAAAAATATATATACCCAATTAGGGCCTTAGAGGCAAAATATAAGTCCCTTGGGGGCTGGATGACAGTCACCCACATGACCATGGGCGTTATTGGCAATTTATAAAAAACACCACTGATGGGCGGTGATGAGGTGACTCTTCGATGGCGAGCGGAGCCATGTTGCTCCCTATGTGGTAATGGGTGGGGTTCTCGCTGGGCTTAAAGCCCAACTATTGGAAATATGGCTGTGATGTTATTACAAGCATAAAAAAGATTGGAATTAGAAAAAATGCTAACAAATTTTGTACCAGCGACAAATGGGTGATGCCAGGCTTGCGTAGAGAGTATGCAGATGCCAATTGTAGTGCCTCTCCATGATTCACCCTATTAGTGTTGACCATATTATGGTTGGTCCATCAGTATTGTTGTGGTCTTACTTGTCGACTTCGCCTTATGGTTAGGTATTGATTGGTGGTTAGTCTATTTGATTTAAATTTGGTCGAGTAATGTTTTTGATTAATTACCGTATTAAAATATAATTATTATGTTAAAAGGTATTATGATAAGTAAAATAAAATAAAATAAAATAGAATTATAATGGAGCATTTTAATAAATAAATAGTAAAAGCAATATAAAGATGGAAATATTTTCATGCAAGTGCATGCACAACTCTGAACTGATTGTTGAAAAGAAACTAATTGTTTTATTGGAGATTTTTGAGTTTAAATAAATTATAAGGTGGGAAAATAATATAATATAAAATATTAAATCGTAAGGAGATAATGGATAAACAACAAAAACAAGTAAAAAGATAGAAAAATAATTGTTCGAAGCACATGCGTGACTTCAAACTGCTAGTCATTTGAAAACTTGTTATTTTGAGAGATTTTTACTAATTTTTGTGTTCAAAAATCTTATAGTCACTTTTTGGGAAAAATAATAATAATTGTCATGGGGAGAGATTAGGGATTGGGGGATGGACTTTTGGTTTTCGAACAGAGAACTTGGTCTGCAAGAATAATCTATTGAATAATTGTTTTCAAAAGGTGGTTTAGGGAAAATGCGGAGATTAGATTAAGGTTTTGCGGTCTCTTTTGGGAAAAATAATAATTATCATGGGAGAGATTAGGGATTGGGGAGATGAACTTTGGTTTTGAATAGAGAACTTGGTCTACAAGAATAATCTATTGAATAATTGTTTTCAAAATTGGACAGGGAAAGATACTGGAATTAGATTAAGGTTTTGAAGTCACTTTTTGGGAAAAATAATAATAATTGTCATGGGGAGAGATTAGGGATTGGGGGATGGACTTTTGGTTTTCGAACAGAGAACTTGGTCTGCAAGAATAATCTATTGAATAATTGTTTTCAAAATTGGATTGGGGAAAATTACTGGAGATTAGATTAAGGTTTTGAAGAAACTGATTGCTCCAAACATAGACGTCGATCTCGACACCGATTTCCATCTCAGTAGCATTGGAATCTAGGTTGGCTTCGTCTCTATTCTTGTTTCATTTATTCGTTCAGTGTAATAGGAATTTGTTCTCTCTCTATTGTTGCAAATGAATGATTGTTCATCTTTCTATATGTTGGTTCTATGTTGAATCCACACTTCATGTTTAGAGTTTGACATTCTTATGCCATTTGTTGAACCTGCACTCCATGATAGAGTTTGATATTCTTGTGCTATTGCCTTAATTTATGTTGGCGTCCATTGAAATCTCCTGCGGTCACTCATGTATCTTTTTATTTATTGCAAGGCTTTGGTGATTGCAAAAAAAATAGAGAGACTAGGTGCACATACTAACTATGCTCAAACAAACTGAACCCTTTGGCTTGACCATCGAAGCACTTGATCATATCGATGGGAAGCCCATCGAGGGAGAATACAAGTGTTCTCCATTCAATTCCTCTTTGCTGTGTTTTAGGGTTGTGTCATTTCTTCCATGAATTCTGTATTTGGCGTTCCCATACTTTATACTGTATTTTCGTTGATAGCTTCTAAGTGCAATTTCACTCTTGCATACCAAGGTTTGAACTAAGTATTCCTTGCTGCTGTTAAGTACAATTTGCTTTTGGTTTAATATGTCTGATTTTCATTGAATACAAGAATGCTTAGAAGTTCGATTCACATGCTTAATAATTAAAAATTGGTGGCTGCATATTGTGTTGGAATTCGATACCTTGAGTTTCATTCAACATCACCTGTATACTTTGCAAGACATTGTCACTGTGATCAATTCTTATGTTCCCACCATTTGATGCATGAAGCTTTTGCTAGTTTTATGTATTCTATTTATGTGCCCCGTATTTGTGAGCCTTTGAAACATTCTATCTAGCAGTTCATTTTATTCAAGTATAGTAATGCTTAACCTTCCAAACTTGATGCCAAGCTGATTTCATTGTTATTGCTTGATATTTTAACTGAATCTTTGACCATGATGTAATAACAAAAGTAGTCGGTATAAAGCCTCTGAAATGTATTAATTCCTTTTTATGATCATATTACATGTATGCATTTGATAGAAAACATGGGAATGGGTTTTGTCCTTAACCTAAATGGGTTGTTTGCTAGGGGATTTCTTCTATTAAACTTAAAGTATTTTTTTGAGAATTCTAGTTTCGTATTTAGCTTCATGGTGGAGTTATATTTCCTCAAAGTGAAATCTTCCTTAATACTCTTTCGATGCAAAGTATTAGGCTCCATTGAAAAGTCAAAGGACAATCTAGGAAGATATGAGAATAGTAGACCAACTTGCAATATTAAATGGATATCATTTGTATTTATTTCATACATGTTTCTTGCAGCTAAGAGAAAAGTGCAATAACATAATTAGCATGTCCATGCATTCCATGTTACAAGTCTCCTTGGAATTTCTACCCAAACATAACATGAGTCGTTTAAAAGTAAAAGCTCAGTTTCCATTTATGCTAGGTACTCGACCTATCCAATGGATTGATAGAAATGCTTTACCTTTCATGTGACCACAATTCTCGAGGCTTTACACCTAGTGATTCATGAACCTTGTTTATGCTTCAACTTTTTACATGCATTTCTAACATAATATTTGTATCCTTAATGTTTTTATGGATGTGTTTTCCCTCTTATGGCACTCCCATTTTGGCATAGACATAAATGATGTTGCTAAACGATACAAAATTTGACTTCAAAAGAGTCTTTTAAGTAATTTAAACCCACAATGAATTTATTGATCCTAGATATGGTCAATTCAAATACAGACTTTCAATAGTCATTGCATGTTAATCCTTGACTTATTTTCCTACCTAAAAACATAGTGATATGCATTGATGGAATTTGGTTTATAGAATACTCCTTATTTTATACTAAGACTTGCAATTCAAAGGGATTAATATTATATTGGAGGTTATTAAAAGATGGGTAAATAATTATTCTATTTTCAAAGTTTATGCTAAAATCAACTTCAATACATTTTTATATATACATCCATCCTTGTTAAGTAAAAGGGGTGAAGTAGTAGGCTAACAAGATGGTGTCTCTTATCATTCTAGATAGGTAAATGACCTTGTTGAGTGAAGGAACCAAAAGAACTATCCATTAAGTCAAAAGGGATGTGGAGAACTCTTCTCATTATGAATATACTAGAATACAAGAGGTAATTTAGTAAAATTTTATCTAACTATACATGAACATAGACCTATTTACATGAGAATAAACAGATTATTAGAAAAAGGATATTTCTGCCTTTATAATTAGTTGATCATATTAGATAAATAAAATGGAAAATTAAATAGAGAGATTGAGTTACGTTTATTTAGATATTTGAGGGATTTAATTAAATAAAATTGAATTAGATTATCTTTTAATAGTTATTACATGTTGATGTCCTTCATAATCATTAAATAGTTGATTTGATAAAATATGATGATTTCACGGTTGCAATGTTTGTTGATTAGTGGAATTTGGGAGAATTTGTTTATTGTTTTAAAAGTGGGTGTTATTATTTATATTGTTAAGGTTGGGTTCCAAAGGCTAGGAGGGAGTGCTTTAGTGTGTATGGTTTAATGATGGTTTTCACTTTTAGTTGGTATGACAATGGTTATGGGTTATGTGCCTTGTGCAAATTGAAACCCTTTGGGTGTGCCTTTTATCTTGGTATGGTTTCATGTGATCAAGTTAATGTGCAAGTGTTGAAGTTGTCTTCTAGAGGCTTGGGGAAAAGTATCTTGTATGTGGATTTATGATTGTTTCATTTAGAAGCATCTTGTATGTGGATTCTATGATTGTTCATCTTGGAAGGGATTGATTATGTCCTTGAGATGTGTGCAAGAGGGTTTATGCCCTGCACTGTTAACATTTTCTTGTGATTGGGATATGCGAGCAAGATGGTTAATGCCTTGCTCTATGTATGAGATTCATGTGATGGTAAATGTCTTGTTCGATTTGTAGGGTCTACTAGTTGCAAGTAGGGGGAGTGGCTCTCATGGGGGCCAGGACCCAAAGTGGTACCCAAGATAACCCATTGGGAGTTTCTTAATCCAGTGATAACATTAACAATGAATTAGGGGGAAAGGGTAGAATACACATTAATTAAGATAATGTAAGCCTCACTCATGGCTCAAGTGCTCGTTTAGGCTTGAGATGAGATGGGAAGGCTTGGAATGGCAAGATCAACTGCTTTGTCATCATGAAAGGTATGTTGATTCTGCATGAGTTTGTATGGGGGCCAGGGATTAAGAGAGGTCAACAGGATAACCCAGGATGGGGGCCGAGGCCTAGGAAGATCCACATGGATAACCCATATCAAGCTATGTGATGACACTCCTCCCTATTACAATCTTGCATTCCCTAGTCTCGTGTTTTCCTTTGTTGTTTGTACACCTCTAGAAGCGGTGTCTCTATGATGTGATGTTCATGTTGTATTGAGTTATGTTGGAGCCATGTTTAGTCCTTGTGTTAGTCTTCTGTCTTCTTGACTGCTTGATTTAGTGGGACCTTATTGTTATCTCCTAGCACGGGGGGTGGACCTTAGGGTTCCACATGGTTGGGAGGATTGTGCTATTTCCTCCATTGGGTTTCCCTTGCTATTGTTCATGAACATGGAGGATGTACCTTATGTAGCAAATTCCAGATCTTGTACTATTTTGAGAGACAATTGCTTATGTTATGTATTATACTTGTATCTCATCTGTATCATGTAATGTAATATTGATGTATTCTTCTCGTTGTATTAAGGGAAGCATTGATGCAAGCTTGTAACAATGTAATTATGTACTCCCATGTAAGGGAATTAATATATGTACTTATTGTTTCTTTATGTATGATCCTCGATGACTATTTATCTAATGATATGTACGAAATTTATGTGCTTATTCATTTAATGCAATGAATTTAAATGAGCTTTTGTAGTTAGTTAATCCATGATGTAATTTTAGATCTTGTTACGTAGGTTTGTTCATAATGAAGTCATGGAACCTTAGAGGACATAGTTTAGTTTATATGATAAGTTATATTTTGCAGTTCATTGTTATTTATGACATAAAAAAATTGTGCCATTGTTGTTGTTAGATGTGTCGTCCTTTGGGGTTCTTTGGTGGGGCGTTACACCAATGCCAACTAAATATGCATGGGAAAATATTCCCTATTGACTGCAAACCTACCATCAATGCTTGCAGACTGTACAAATCGTACAATTTTTTATGGATTTATATAGTACAAACGACAATGACAACAGGGACAAAAAAAACCTCTAAGGGCCTGGGACAAAAAACCTCTGGGAGCCTAGACAAAAATTCTTCGATTTCAATAATTTGATAATCAATATTAGGGTTTTTGGGTCTTTTGGATGGAATGGAAGGGTCTATTTTGTCCTAAAATTCTCTAAAATATCAGCTACCTCCTAGATCTAGCAACTACCTCCCAACTTCAAACCCTTATAGATTTGGCCTCACAAGTCCGATTTGGACAAAAAAAGGCAAAGAAAAATTTCTTCAACTACCTAAACACAATGGTGAGCTCATATTTGCACCAAGCTCCAAAATTAGCGTATAATAGAAATACACAAAGAGGAAACTCCCAAAACTAGTGTTTCTTTCAAGTTTTTTTGATTCTCCAAGTCATCAAATGATGCAAGAGAAGAGCATACTCAACTTTATTAAAATCATCGAGATATTCAATATAAAAATAGTTCATGCATAGAATTACATTCATATTTGAGGAGTTTGCATATCTGAAGCTTTGTTACCATGTAGGAGTTGGAAATTAGCTCACACCCCAAAATCACCTGCAAAATAAAATATAACCTTTCGCAAGAGAATATGGCAATATATTATCTTGCTTGATATGATATGATACAAAGTGTATAATAGAATTTCTTATAAAGGCAAGGTGAGAGATAAGATTAAACAAGATCATGACATGTGTTTTAATCCTATAATGTGAGATAACTAACTCAACTAATATTAAATGACCTAGGAGTCTAGAATTAAATGCCAAAATATAATATAATATCTAAATGACAACTAAGAATTCTAGAAATATTCCTAGGACCTAAGTAAACTTCATATGTGAATAGGACCTACTAGTGGACTAAATAGGTAAAATACCATATTCACACCAACAAGCCTAACCTAGGTTATATTGTGGGTCCTAACGCATTATTCCCAATATTATTTTCACATCTTTGATAAGATATGATTCTATTGAAGTGAGTTGAATGGAATAACACAATGGGTTTAGAGGATGTGCAACTAAAAAGATTCTCTTAAGTTTAGACATAGGGACATATCAAATTTTACAGGGGGATAGATGATCTCTAAAAATCAAAATAATTTAGATTTTTTTTTGTGATATGGAAATTTAATAAGAATTAAATATTATAGATAAATTTAATGATATTTAAAAATAATAATTTAAGTATCATAACTAGTCTCCATCCTTGAACTAAATCAAACTCAATTAACCCAATTACTTAAAAGATGGAAATATTAGACCTAGTATTTCTCTATGAAGTGCTCTATGGGTGATAATAATTTGTTATTTTTTGTTTCTCAAGACACCTTACAAGAAATTATTTTTACCATCTCTATTTTATTATACTTTGTTATTAGAGTTCATCTACCCAATAACCTTTTACATGTGTTTTTTTAAAAACTGTATAAGCCTGGTATCCTTGGAATGCCATATCATCCCATTGGTTATTTATGAGTCTACAACAAGGTAGCATATGTTGGAGTTATATGTGTGATAGTTTTAGGTATTATGAACACCCTATTAATATCATTGAGTTGATACTAAAAAATAACATTTTTTTTAACTTATATTAAATCCTTGTTGGATTTAGACTTATCCCAAAGCCTTGCTTGAGTGACTATCTAAATTAGTTTGAACTCTATTTACTATAATTGCATACTCAAAAGAGAATCTTATCAACTAGTTAAGTCAAATATGACGTGTGATTTAAATTATCCCTATGATAGAAGCCTATTTAAATATATAGTAAATGCTCAATGTTTGAAGTAACATTTTCGATTTAAAATAAAACTGCTATTTAATATATGATATATATTAGGATTAGGATAAATTTTCTTAAAATTATTTTATTCAATTATTCAAAAGGGGAAATTTTGTTATCAAAATTGAATGAAATTATAACTAATCATATAACATTATTATAGAATCTACAAAATGTTCTCTTTGATTGAATATGATTTCTGATCTTATGAGTATATAAATTTTTATTTAGTACTAGAAGAAAGGATAGTTGTTGAATGTATTTTGAGTATGTAGATTATATGGTATTTAACAATGGGTGATTGCATAGTATGGGATATGCATATCATTCACTAAGTAAGCACCATGTAATCACAAGATAACATTTTTATAAAATTTATGTTGTAATTATTAAATTATAGTAAAGATAAGGGGTCCAACATGAATGACTGAATTGAGAAAGATAAAAAAATAGGATATTTAACATATAAATTTGTATTGTCTCCACATTATAAAAGATGCATTATTTTTTATATGAATTTCCTTAAAAGATACATCTATAGTTCATGTATTGATTAACAAAATATTTTTGTTGAATCTAATTTTAAATTTTAAATTAACCTAAACAATCTTCAATTTTTTTTTAGAAATTTAAGAAATAGAATGAACTCACTATAATGGCAATAATATGCTACACGAGAAAAGAATAAATGTATTCATAATCAGTATCTTCATTATTGACTAAGTGTTTTATGAGCTATGATGTAGATTTTCCTCACACTATTGAGGACATCAATTGATTTACATGGCAAGAAATATTGGAATTTTTCCTAATACATTTTCCCATGTAAATTACCTTTTGGAAATAAAAGGGGACAAAAATGATTATTATTTAACCCTTTTGTAAAAAAGGAGATAATTTTTAATATGTACTTATCAAGTAGAATTAAAAGATGCATAGAAATAATTATTATGTAATTACCATTAAAAAATATTAAAATAATTAATTATTGAATGAAAAACAAATAATCTCAAGAGAAAAATAAGATATTTAAAGTAATTAATCAAATTAATTATTTATGAGAGGGTGTGATGGTTTACAAACAACCCCTTAGAATATTATATAAAGAATTTATTAGAGGATTGGAATAGGGAAAAACAAAACTCATGTCACCAATGGAAGATGGTGGATATAGATAGACTTATGATTGTCTTAGCCAAGGCTTTATGTTGAGTGTTTTATCTATTGTACATGAGTATAAGCTATCTTTATTATGACCATATCTTAAGGGGTCTATCCACTAGATCCTTTGAAGGTGTGAGTAGCCATTCCAAATTCTTGTCTCAAATAAGTATTTGTTCTATTGTTGTTTAAACAAAATGAAAATATAAATATATTCATAAAAAAATATTTGATTTACTAGTTTTGATTAATATAATATTTATTACAATGTTATTATTGTAGACATTGAAAAATGTCTTGAATGATATTATGCACTCAAATTAGGTATACTAACATCATTTTCTCTCAAATCCATCATCTTTTTGCTTAATTAATTAAATTAGCCTAGCTATTTAATTAATTGTATCATTTTTGTCTATTAACCTAATTTATCAAATCAGGTTAATTCACCCCCTTTCGTGCTAACATTTCATCTCATTAAATTAAATAAATCAAATTATTTAATTTAATTCCCTAAGTCCTCTTATTTAATTAAATAATCCTAAGTTATTTAATTAAATGTCATTTCACCTTTCCCCCATTCATTAAATCATTTAATTTAATGAATATCATTTTAAATTCTTCTAAATCCCCTAATTGTATGATTTAACCTTGTTTAATTAAAAATTATCTAAATAATTCAATTCCTCCCACTTGCAAAGGAATATTCCAAAAGAGTATTCCCCCTTTGAACAACTTAATTTAGTTTTAATTAACTAAATAACTTTTTTTCTCACCCATATGAATATTCTAAAGAATATTCTTTCTCCTCCAATCACTTGAAAAAGAGAATATTCTCACTTAGCTTCTTGAGCAAGCTAAAATTGAAACCTCTCGAGCAAGTTAACTTTTGGCCTCTTGAATAGGTCAAAAGTGTGTTTGTTTGGAATGAATGAGAACCCTTGATTAAATCTCATCTTGCATTCTCACCTGTTGATGAGAATCCATGATCCATGCCTCCCATTTCCTCCATTATTGACCGTTGATTAATCTTTTTGATCTTAGCCATCCATTTCTCATTTGCTTTCCTATAAATAGAACACTATTTGGAGACAAATGGATCCATCTTTCAATTGCAAACTTATGCTGTTGAATTCACTCACACTCACACTCATACTTTACTCATATTTAGCATATTTTAGTTCATTTTTAGTTGCATATTAGCTTTAAGCTTCCATTAATGGCTTTTGTGCATTCATCTTAGTTTATTTATAAATTAGGGTTTGAATATTTTAGCTTAGAATTAGCTTAGATTAGCTTATCTTTTATATATTTAGATCAATTTTAGCATAAAATCATGTTAATTTAGCTTGCATCATGTTCAATTTAGCATAAATCATGTTTTTATCCATTTATCACAACAGTTTCATTGATTCTCTTCAATAGAATCAATTGAAACAAGCTCACTGATCATAGGATTGGGAAAGGGTCATTGTTCCACATCAACACGACACCAATTTCAAAAGAGGATAAGTTTCAAATGGGATAGATTAGACATTTCAATGTTTTTATATTTAGAATGCTTCATTTCAATAAATGTTTAGTTTATCTTTAATTTGAATGATCTTGTTTGAAGATTAAGTATTAGTGGCTACATTATTTTCGATTCATCATGGATCGAAGTGATACATTATACTACTATCATGGTGAACATTTTGGCACTAGAAGGAGGGAAGGCCAATAATTTAACCATTTTGCCATCTAAATTCCATTGGTTTTGCTTTTTTTGGCAAGGAAACAACAACACC
>VDFB02028310.1:0-45634 GCA_007258455.2 Sequoia sempervirens
TTGGGTCCGGGTCCAATCCATGCCAGATCTAGATCTTGGTTTGTGGCAGCCAAAATGCATTCAAGGGATGCTTTGAAGATTATGGGTTCACTTGAGATGAACCCAAACCAATTTTCACGAAGTTGTATGTGAATCATATGTTTTTTGACTTTCTAAATTTTTTGTTGACTTTTTTTTAATGCTATAAGACATTTTATTTTGACTTGAATGCATACCTAGCCCTCAAAACCTCATTACAAGGCATTTGAAAGGCAAAAACAAAGTAGTTTACCTCATTGTGAATGCAAAACACAAAAGCATTTAGTTTTGCTGAACATTCATTCTTGCTTGCCATCAAACAAATAGACTTGAAGATTGATCAATGAAGGTTCCAAAGTGATTGGTTTGCTATTCCTACGTTTGTGCAAGAACCCATTTGCTATGAAGGTTGTTTTTTTGGCTTTTTTTCCTGCATTTTTGTTTTGTTTTGTCTTGAAATTCCTTTTTTTCCCCTTTTCTTTTATGAATCAATAGCATATACTTAACTTTTAAAAACTTAGTTAGATTGTCTATACATTTTTTTGTTTTCATTTGTTTCAAATGCATTGTTTATTGAATTTGTTGCCATAGGAATTGCAATGGTAGCTAGTTCAACCTCCGTGGGCCAACCTCGCTTCAGAACAGACCCAACCCAAATTCACCCTTTGGAAATATGTTACTATGGTATAGCCAATTCTAGGTGGTGGGAGTTTTATTTGGACTTGCAATGGGTGTGATGTTCAGGTTTGTAGGTTTTTAGTGTGTTTTCAGAGTGAATTAGATTTCAATGAGTGTATGTTGAGTTTTGATTTTGTTAATGTTAGGATCAAATTTAATAGAAAGCAGAAAAAATGAACATAAAGAACAAATGAACACAGTATTTATCCTGGGAAAACCCTCCTTCTCGAGGGAGAAAAACCCAGCCACAAATATGTCTCTTATATATTGAATGAAGTAGCAGCAAACAGCTTACAACTTGACCCACAGAAGAATAGCACCTCTCCTAGATGCCAATAAATCAGCTTACAAGTCTCAGCACCTCTCCTAGATGCCAATATACAGAAAACTTCTGATCAATCTGCTCTTCAAAGGATAATAACCTGCTCTAAAATAATCCAACTTCTTCTTGAAGAAATGACTTGTTTTTATAGACAAAATAAGTCACCAAACAAGTCCACACTTCAACCTAAATATAGGCAGATATGCAGCCACAAGAAGACGCACAAGGTGGCAGTTCATGAGTCTATTGAAGGAATACAAATAGAGATTCTCATGCATGTCAGTATGCAGATTCTCCTGCATGTCAGTTACACCTTGCATGTAGAATAAGACAATTTATGAGGTCGGCCAGCTGACACAACAATTTATTTAAGGAAGATTCTTCTGACACAAGAAGATACCTCCTGCAGCTACCAAAACATTAACAGATTTTAGATTGGTTCTGGGGATTTTTGCCCGTATTTTATAATGCAAAATCTTGTGCAGCTAGATCAATATCATTTTAAGTTTCATGTTATTACATTTTACATCCATTGAAGCTGTACTATTTGTTGTACTATTAATAAATAAATTGCAGTTTGGAATAGACTATCATTTATCTTTGAAGGGTTCTGTGAAGTGTTTATTAGCTACCATGCAAAATCTAAAGGGAATCATAATTTTTAATAGAGGATATGTTATTTGTTAAGTTTGTTGTACAAAGTAAGGCATCAAAGAGGGGGACACTCACACTCTAACAAAAGTATGGTTGGATTTTTAAAGAGTATCGTATTGTTTTCAAAGGGGCCCACTAGTTGATCAAATTAAAGGGAGCATCGACAAAGTCTATCTTCATGCCTTGTCAACCATACCACATGGGTCAACAAGCCAATTGAATATTATTGAGGTCATCTGATAGTATATTATATAAGGATCGCAAATGGAGATTGTTTTCTATTTAGTCACTGTTGTACTATCTTTGTATCAAATTTCAACAATTAAAATGTAGTCCTAGCTGTTTCATTAATTTTTATTATTGAGTTTGTATTCTAGGCAACCATGCACCAATCCTTGTCATATAGGTTCAAGTGGTGCTAGGTTCAACTCATAGCAAATTGATAAAGGCAATATCAATAGAAGACTCCAGTTGCAGCCCAAAAGGTCTGTAGTCATAAAGAAAAAGGAGATTGAAATATTTCATGTTGCTTGCAGTAGAGCTATACCAATTGTAGTTACGAAATTTGTTGGTTCATTAAGTTTCTTGCATTAGTTGAACATCATCTAAATTAAATGATGAATATGACCTGTTAGGAAGGAATCCAAGATATTAATGTAGTTACACTAACCAAAATAGTCTTATGAAGGATTATTTGCAATGTATTGATGTGTTTTAGTTTAATGATTTAATGTTTCATCATTGTTTCATCTGAGTGATTCTTTGTCAGATTTTTTTTATTGTGAAGTTGATAGGTTTGTTATAAATATCTAGAAGGCATTGCTGCCAGATATTCTTTTAGTTTTGTATTTGCATGCTCCATAGCTATGTAGCTTGCCACTAGCAATGGATATTTGATATCCTAGTCACCATATATTCTCACCCTACCCATTCTAGGATCTTGGTGATTAGAAAATGCGAGAATTTGTGCATTATTGTCAAAATGTCAAATATCCCAGTTTGGGAAATTAGAATTTGAAGGTAGTGGATTTTGAGGGGGAGGTGAAGGGTGGTGCATTTATTGCTAATATACTTTGTCAAGCCTTTGAGGAAGTGGGACCTCAAAATGTTGTTCAAATCATAATGGACAACATACAAAATTGTACTACACTTGGTTTATGTGAATCAAAAGTACTTCACCAACTCTTTTGTCAATGTTTATGTGGATGAAATTCTCATTTTCAACAAGACTTGAGATGAGCATGTTCAACATGCCATGTGCGTCCTATACACATTGTGCAACACAAATAGCAAGTGTACATTTGGTGTTGCATAGATCCAGTGCTTTGCTTACATCATCAATTGTGTTGGTATACATTTAGATCCAACATTGATCAAGATGATCCAAGATTGGTTGACTCAACATAATCTGACAGAAATCATCCACATAATATTTTTAGTCTCATTAAAGAGTTGATTTTTATTGTTAGGAATTGGACCTTACGTAGGTGTTTAGTTAGCATTATTAGTATGTGATAGAGTTATGCAAGTTAATACTAATTTGTTGAGAAACAACTTAATATTATATTATTATGAGTGTATGTGAGCATAATAATGTAAGTGAGTTGTTAACACAACTCACATAGAGATTTAGGAGTGAAAATAGGATGGAGAAAATTAAGGTGGTTGAACAGCCCGCCTAGATTTAGTGTTAGAGGTTGGTGGAGTTATTATAGTAGTTAGACAACTCTTCCTATATATTTGTAACTCATGACATTGAATTTTGAATAGTGAATAATATTATTGGTGTGCACTTTGAAATTTTACATTTATATCAAGGTATTAGTAGGCAGCTTTGTTCCAATTGTAGTTGGTGGTCTAATGTGTTGCATTTCACTCTCAATGCAAGTATCATGTGATGTCATCTTCTAGTCTTTGCCATTTTGTCATGCCATGCCATTTCATAGTCATCAATTTGGAACTTTGTTTTGTTTAATTCTCTTGTTGTATGTTACAAACTTAAGTTTCTACCTTACTAGAGTATAGATATAATAAAATATACAAAAAACATTGAATGGCAGTTGGTTGAGTGGATCAGTCATCATGAAGTGAGCTTTAGAGCAAATTTGTAGATTCAAAACCAAAATAGGCGAAGAACAGGTGTGAATAACACCAAAAAGGAAGGTTATGCCAACATTGATAGAATCGGTTGGGGACGAAATGGTCATTACCATTTGGCAAAAAGTGAGAATGTCATACATGGATGGATCAAATTGGTATTGTGTAATGGCCCCGTTTTCTGACTCACTGCATAGACATTAATTTAATTATTTGATATTGCTCGACAAAAAGTATATTTAAAAAGGTAATATTGAATAATTAGATTAAAGTGTTTTTGATAAGATGAAAAATAGGTTTTGAATGGACCCGAAACCATTTACAACAAGTTTTGAATGGACCTGAAACCATCAGGTTTTAAGGGGACCCAAAACCCACACAAAGAAGAACAAGCTGCCCTAAAGAAAAGTCAACCAGTAGTGCAACAGGGAAGCAGCAAGCCAACAACCAGCCAAAAGCCAGCGGGCTGCCTAGAAAAGAACCAAGATATTACATGAATCTTGAACTCATTGGTTTTGACGGGACCAACAACCCACTACAACACATTGGTTTTGATGGGACCACCAACCCATTAAAACAAAGTTTTGATCGGGACCTTAAACCCAAATCTATGGATTTTGAAGGGATCCACAACCCGGTACATCTAGGTATTGATAGGGACCTTGAACCCAAGGATATTACTTGCAAAGCATAGATCAAGAACAAAGCACCAACAACAGAAATTTCAGAGCCCAACAAAACACCCTTTCCACCTCTATAGGGAAGGTCATCACAAATGCACAAGGCTCTCTCAACCATATAAGGGTTTTGATAGGAATGCTTAACCTGAAACATGGGTTTTACATGGACCCCATAACCATGAATGAAGATTTCCACCATAACGCAGCTATGGGCCGAACAACCCAGAGCATCAAACAACCCCCGAAAGCTACAATCTGCATCTTCCTTGCAGCCCTTTACCATCTCCAAATGAGAAGCATTCTTACACCAACACATCTCTTCTCCCAAGCAACCCCTCTCCACCTCAATAGAAGAGGCATTCACCTCAATAGAATGAGCTATAGAAGAAAAGGAGTGAAGATAGAATGAGCTATTAGATTAAAGTGTTATTATAAAGTGACGTTGAGGAAATAATTTAAGGTATTTAATAATGTCACTTTATTAAAAGGAGTTTAATGTTTTGGCGGGAAATTTAAAATGGGTTTCTAGAAGTTTCTTCGAAAGGTTATACAAATGGATGCAAGAGCTCATTTGTGTATGCTTGTTTATTATTCTATTTGGTATTTTGGAGCTCTTTGGAGTCTAAAACCCTAGGTTGGAATTCCTACGGGTGAGCCAGTTTTGGTAGTGAAACTATCTGCCCTAGCTGGATATAGGCGGAATCACTCAAGTTTTGCGTTTGCACTTCAAAGTTTGAGTGGAAATTTGTGAGTCTCTTTCAGAGACAATTGTTAGAGCATCTGGTTGATCTTTTCAGGAGAAAGATTTTTTAGAATGTGAGTTGGTCTGATTATAATATTATTATTTTTGCTATCCAACTATACAGTTTATACTTTAGATTACAGATAGGTTAATCTTTGGGAAAATATTGTGTATTGTGGAGTTGGAATTTAGTTCACCTTGAGCGTATTAATCCATCATGGAACTGTTGCCATCTAAATATACCACATATTATTTTATGGGAGTTGTAGCATTTTGTTACTAAGATTGCGAATAAGTTGGGGGTCTTTTTGGAGTGTGATGTGGCAATAAATAGTAGCCATGAGAATTGCAAAATTCTAGCGTCGTCTAATTTCTCCTATCATTGGCCGCTGCACCTCATTTCTCTTAGTTTATGCATATTGAAGGAGGCATGTACATTGAGGAGTCATTGTGAGTTTGGAAGGTATCGCAAGAGGCAAAAGGGAAAGTGATGTGGGTTGTTGGGCTGACGTGAGAGTCTAATATTTGCTCTTGGTGTCGTCTCTTTTCCCTTAGCTGGTCGCCATCATTATTTGTGAATTCCCTTGCAAAGGAAGGTGCTGATAATAATTGGAGGAGTGGTGTGTGTTGTGTCAGCCTTGAAGGTGACCGCTTGGTGTCTACAAGTCAGTGAAAAATATCAAATTAATCGTTTTAAGTTAAAGCTATTGAATTTTTTTAAGCTGAATGATATATTTATGAGTTAAATAAATGGGGTGGCACTATCATGTCCCAAGGGGCCGCGTCAATATAATGCTCAACGTATGCTATGGGACTTGGTTGATGTAATTCGAGTTTCATCCAGGTCAGCAATAAATATATATTTGTATGGCTATTTACCCACTGATTGATAATATGAATGTTAAACTTCTTGTTGATTTAAGATAGCTTCGGTCAGATATAAATGATGATTGCATTCATGCATCATCATCATTTATATTTAACCAAACTGTTCTTAAAATATAAAACCATCAAATAAGTTATTCGAATTTCAGATGATGATTGAAATTTGCAAATGGATAAATCGGAATTCATTTTATATGATTGCTGTTTGTTAAATACTCTCATATTAGTCTATGGATAACACCGAAATTGTTTCGGTTGTTAAGGGAGCCCGCGCGCTCAAGGGACACGTCCCATGAGCGGACGTGTCTCCACTTTGTGGAGACACGTCCTCTCATGAGACGCGTCTCTCCTTGAGGCGTGTCTCCCACATATAAATGAGACTTCTTTCCTTTATTTGCAAACATCGAAATCAATTAATGGCGGTGCCTCCACTTTGTGGAGACATGTCCTCTCATGAGACGCGTCTCTCCTTGAGGCGTGTCTCCCACATATAAATGAGACTTCTTTCCTTTATTTGCAGACATCGAAATCAATTAATGTTCTGCAATCAGCACATTCAAAATACTGAAGTAAAAATCTGACTTAGAATTCTTACACAAAATTTCAGACTTAGAATTTGCATAGGTCTATTAAGATCCAACTTTGATAAGATTTGATTAACATTTACATGGTATCAGAGCCAGGTTGAGTGAATCCAAATCAAATCTAGATATCAGATTACTTAGAAAAATTCGTATTTTTGAAAAAATCGAATTCACATCACATTCTTCATAATGTCAAGTATGATCAGATTTGAAGATCGTCTTGAGGGAGCAAACAACTTCACCTCATGGAAATTCAGAATCATGATGATTCTCAAAGAAAATAAGTTAGACTCATTTGTGAAAGAAAACAAGGGTGAACCAGAGGATGATCCTGAGAAAACTCAATGGATTGAGAATAATGAAAAAGCCATGAAAATCTTAGTAGATGCAGTTAGGGACCACATTGTACCTATTCTAGCAAAACATGAAACTGCATATCTAATGTTCAAATCCCTTGAGTGCACCTATGAGATAAACAACACCTGTAGGACTCTTGCATTAAAGAGGCAAATCAACAATGTCCAAATAAACAAAGGAGAAACCATTAATGCATACTTCATGAGGATCATTGATCTAAGGGATCAATTATCTACAATTGGATATCAAATTGATAGCAATGAGTTAACACTAATTGCACTAGGAGGCCTACCAAACTCGTGGGAGCCATTTGTTCAAGGAATAAGTGCGAGATCTGAACTCCCCAAGTTTGATAGGCTAAGAACAGACTGCCTTCAAGAGGAAACAAGACTTTCAACAAAAGAAAACAAACAAAAACCCATAGATGAGGACATTCAAGTGCTCAACACATCATCTAATAAAAGGGGTAAGAAAAACTCTTACGGGAAAGGATCATTTAAGAGAAAGAGAAATTCCCATGGAAAAGAATCATTCAAGAAGAGGAAAGACATCTCTCAAGTACAATGTTTTAGATGTGATCAATATGGGCACTATGCAATGAAGTGCCCTGACAGATCAAATCAATAAGCATCATTTGCTAATGTAGGAAAGTCAAATTCAGACCATGATTCTGAGAAATTTGTATTCTATTCAGCCTTATCAAGTCAAGTATCTAACAATATCAACAACTGGGTGATTGATAGTGGTTCTTCAAGGCACATCACAGGGTTTAGAGAACACTTAGACACTATGACTGAAGAGAATGATGAAGAAGTAACAATTGGGGATGATTCTGCACATCAAGTAAAAGGGGTTGGAACTTGCTCCATCACATTGAAATCTGGTCTCCCTTCAACTCACTGGAGTTTTATTCGTACCTGGAATAAAGAGGAATCTAATATCCATCTCTGCTCTTGAAGACAATGGATATAGGGTTACATTTATGGATGGGAAAGTTCTGGCATGGCCTAAGAACTCAACTATAAAGAAAGCTCTAACCATAGGTGTAAGACAAGGTTATCTTTATAAACTATGCACTGAAGTCAAGCAAGCCCTTACCCTTGATACTTCTGATTCAAATGAAATTTGGCATAGAAGATTAGGACACCTTCATTTCGTGCCCTACCTTCCGTAGAAAAACTTGTAACAGGATTACCTAAGTTAAAACCAACTCATGAAGGAACTTGTAAAGGTTGTGCCCTAGGAAAGAATACAAAGGGATCCTTTCACAATAGCTCGAGCAAAACCCAAAATGTTTTAGAATTGGTTCACTCTAATTTATGTGGACCCATGTCTGTACCCTCCAAGGCAGGCTTCCTATACTATGTCATATTTATAGATGACTTCTCTAGGAAGACTTGGATTTACTTTCTTAAGTGTAAAGAGTCAATAGAAATCCTTAAAAGGTTCAAGGAGTTCAAAGCTCTTACTGAAAACTTCTCTGGGAAGAAAATAAAAATCTTAAGGACAGACAATGGGAAATAATATACCTCTGAAATCTTTAAGGAATTCTGCATGAATGCTGGGATTAAGAGGGAGTTTACAGTAGCCTACAACCCTCAACAAAATGGGGTTGCTGAAAGAAAAAATAGAACCATTGTAGAAGCTGCAAAAGCAATGTTGCTTGACCAGACCATTGAAACCTCATTCTGGGCAGAAGCCTCTAGAACTGCTGTCTACATCCAAAATAGATGTCCTCATTCTCATCTAGATAACAAAACTCCTGAAGAAGCATTTACTGGCATAAAACCTGATATTAGTCACTTTAGGATCTTTGGTTGCCTAGTCTATATTCATGTGCCCAAAGAGAAGAGATTCAAACTAGAACCTTCCGGAAAGAAAGGGGTATTTGTGGGATATAGTGAAACCTCCAAAGCTTACAGGATTTTCATACCCGGGCAGGAACAAATTGAATTGAGTAGAGATGTCATCTTTGAAGAAGACATTGCATTCAAAAGGGCAAGAAGTTCAAGTGAGATAGAAACTTATTCACCTAGAGTCTTAGACGAGGATCCTACCCCTGAGACTCAGAGGGAGTATCCTGAGGAAATACCAAATGAACTTCTTTCTACTTCAGATGAGAATACAAATGACAACGGCAAGAAGAGGCCACTTTGGGCTAGAAAGATGATCAAAGAAGCTGAGAATCATGCAGCACCCAAAGGAACGTTTAGGGAGAGTAAAAGACCCAAACGGTTCTCAAGCTATGTTGCTCTAATGAATGACATCATAAATTCAGAACCCACCAGTGTTTCAGAAGCCTTCAGACATCAAGTATGGAAGGATGCAATGACAAAAGAGTATCAGTCCATTCTAAAAAATGATGTATGGGATATAGTGCCTAGACCAAAAGAGAAATCTGTTGTCTCTTCTAAATGGCTCTTCAAAATCAAACATGCTGCTGATGGCAGTATAGAAAAACATAAGGCACGTTTTGTGGCAAGAGGTTTTTCACAGAAGGAAGGCATTGATTATGAAGAAACATTTGCACCTGTTGCCCGTTACACATCTGTGAGAGCAGTGATAGCCATTGCAGCAGCTAAAGGCTGGAAGATCCACCAAATGGATGTAAAAATTGCCTTCCTAAATGGAACCATTGAAGAGGAAGTCTATCTAGAACATCCCAAAGGTTTTGTGATACATAAACCTGACTCACATGTATGCAGACTAAAGAAAGCACTGTATGGACTTAAACAGGCTCCCAGGGCCTGGTATGAAAGAATTGACAGCTACCTCTTGGGACTAGGATTCTCCAAGAATGATGCAGACCCAAATCTTTACTTTATGGTAATTAAAGGTGATATGTTAATAATTATTTTATATGTTGATGACCTACTGATAACAGGAGAAGATCACCTCATTGCTCAAGGAAAGAAGGATCTAACTTCAGAGTTTGACATGAAAGACTTGGGCATTTTACACTACTTTCTAGGTTTGGAAGTCTGGCAGAAACCAGATGGCATCATACTAAACCAAGGAAAGTATACTATTGATATTCTGAAGAGATTTGGAATGTTGGATTGTAGACCCATGTCTACACCTATGGAAACCAACCTTCACAAACTGAAAGAAGCAGCAGCAGAATCCAAGTGTGCAGATTCAACCCTATATAGACAAATGATTGGATCTTTGATGTACCTGGTTAACACCAGACCTGATATTTGCTATGCAGTGAATGCTCTAAGCCAGTTCATGTGTGAGCCAAAGGAAATTCACCTTATGGCTGTGAAACATATATTGAGATATCTTCAAGGCACTATTGGATATGGTCTTCTTTACAAAAATAATCAACTAGATCTACATGGATACTCTGATTCAGATTGGGCTGGAAGTGTAACCGATTGGAAAAGCACATCAGGATGTTGCTTCAGTTTGGGATCGGCTATGATCTCTTGGATCTGCAGAAAACAGTCTTCAGTAGCTCAAAGCTCGACAGAAGTTGAATACATTGCAGCCTCTATGGGGGCAAGAGAAGCAGTATGGCTCCGGAAATTGCTTGTGGGACTCTTTAGTGAGCCCTTGAATCCTACCATCATTCATTGTGATAATCAGAGTTGCATCAAACTCTCTGTAAATCCAGTATTCCATGATAGATCTAAGCACATTGAGATCCCCTACCATTATGTAAGAGACATGGTAGAAAGGAATGTGATTCAGTTGGAGTATATTAGTACAAATGATCAAACAACAGACATTCTCACCAAACCTCTCTCCCGAATCAAGGTTGAACACTTCCGGAAGAAGCTTGGTATGATTGAAATGTAATTTGATATTATGTTTGAAATTCAAAATTGTTTAGAAGTTGTACTAATATATTTAAAGATGTTTAATGTGTAAACTCTTTTGTCATGTGTGTGACTCCATGACCTTATGGGCTCGCTCCCCCTGTGTACATTATTGAAAGGTGACGATCTTTCTAATAATGAACACTTGTATGTGACATTGTAAAGTGACGACTCTACAATGATGAGTTGAACTATCATGATAGATATCATGTGACTTGATATCTGTGGACATGTCATGATAGTATCTCTTGGACACTTTGATGGATATCATGGGACTTGATGTCATTTGAAGATCATTGTGATCCTTAAGAGATAATCATGGTAGATAACTATATATTTCTATGGATATGCCATGAATTATTATGGTAGACATCATGTAACTTGATGTCAGTGCACATACCATAATGAAGATGTGATTATGAAGAATGTCATGTGACTTGACAATCTTGAGAAAACATATCATATCTTCGATATCACGTGTGAAGGTGATATCTCCACTTATTTGATTTGGAATATCTTCCCTAGCTAAGAGGGAGTGTTGATTTAAGATAGCTTCGGTCAGATATAAATGATGATTGCATTCATGCATCATCATCATTTATATTTAACCAAACTGTTCTTAAAATATAAAACCATCAAATAAGTTATTCGAATTTCAGATGATGATTGAAATTTGCAGATGGATAAATCGGAACTCATTTTATATGATTGCTGTTTGTTAAATACTCTCATATTAGTCTATGGATAACACCGAAATTGTTTCGGTTGTTAAGGGAGCCCGCGCGCTCAAGGGACACGTCCCATGAGCAGACGTGTCTCCACTTTGTGGAGACACGTCCTCTCATGAGACGCGTCTCTCCTTGAGGCGTGTCTCCCACATATAAATGAGACTTCTTTCCTTTATTTGCAGACATCGAAATTAATTAATGTTCTGCAATCAACACATTCAAAATACTGAAGTAAAAATTTGACTTAGAATTCTTACACAAAATTTCAGACTTAGAATTTCCATAGGTCTATTAAGATCCAACTTTGATAAGATTTGATTACATTTACACTTCTGATTTGAGTATATCATTGCTTCAACATATTTAATATAAGCATAACTATCTTGAGTATTTGAATTGTAATGGTGGTTCGATTTGAATATATGTGGTGAAGTTTCTGAGTTATTAAATACTTGATATAGACTCCTGTAAGCAACAATAGTATTTACTCCATATCTGCAATATCAATTATTATTTATTTGTGAGCAAACTACATGGTAATTGTTTGACAAAATGCTTGCATTGTCAAACTAGGGAAAATCGTAAAAATATCGATGCATTTTGGGTGGGGGACTTTTTAGTGGTATCAGAGCCAAAGTTCCTGCCAGCCTATTGGGTAATTTTGAATTTTGGGTTTTAGTTGTCGAACATGGCTTTAGTCGGTGACAAAGACTTGAGAAAAAAATTGTATATTGTAGGAGATAAACTTGGACACTTGTCTCGGTCAAAAGATTTTCTTCTTAGCTCGTTGAAGGAAGTAGAGAATTGTTTGCATATGGTGGATTAGTCGCCTTCCTTGCTAGTTCAAAAAGCTATGACTCGAGTAGTGACTCCCTTGGGTGAGCACAAGTTGTTAAGGCACAAAGATAAGGAGGTAAGACTCGTTGTTACTCATTGCCTAAGTGAAATTATCAGGATTACAACTCCTGAAGTTCCTTATAATGATGATAAAAATGAGGGATATTGCAATCGATCATTGACAATTTTTATGGGTTCGGTAATATTAGAAGTCCTTTTGGTAAGAGGGTTAAGGTTTTAGAATTGATGGAAAAGGTTAGACCATGTGTTATCATGATTGATTATGATTGTGATGATCTTATTCTTCAAATGTTTCATCATTTCCTAGCCTCTATCAGTGAGGACCATGACAAATCTATTCCCGATTATATGAGAATCATTATGGCTTCAATTATTAATGAAAGTGATGTTATTTTCCAGCCTATCTTATCTTTGTTATTGGCTGTTTTGAAGCAAGAACATGTTACTTCTACAGCTGCTTATAACTTGGTATATAGTGTTTTAAAACAATGTGAGGGGAAGCTAAAATCCTACTTGTTTAATGAAGAGTAGGTGTAAGAAGAGGGGTTCAAATTTGAAGTGGTTGATGACAAGAATGCCTTACCTCATGATGGATGTTTGACAAAACCCCGGGATGACTCCTTAGAAGTGCGTGCATCTATTCATGTTGAGGATGTGTGCAATGAGATTGATAAAACAACAGCCATTAATACCCAATTAGAGTTATCCTATGAGGCTGATAACACTAGTGCATATGATGGACATGTTGATAGCATATATGATGTTCTCCAATCAGCTAATGTTGATGATTCTACATCTTGTCCTAGTGATGATGCTTATGATGATCCAGGTGTGTTAGCACCTAATCATGATGAAGAATTGGTGTTGGATAAATTTCCTTTTAATGCTGTTCTAACTTCTAACTTCTTGGCAGTTATGCATGGAGGATGACAAAGAGGAAACTGATTGTGGGAAGCATGGTTGTGAATATAAATTAGAAAAATTGTATGAAGATGATAGGCCCCATGGGTTCGATCATTTGGCAAGGCAATTGAAGGTAAATGAAGACATGATTATTGCAGTCATAAACCATCTTGATAATACTCATAAGTTGATAGCAGATTATTGTTGGAGGGCTCCAAGGACACACAAGAACTTTGAAGGAGAACTTTCCCTTGCAGACTTACAGGCACTCAAAGAAGCCTTGGTGGTAATGAAATCAAATTACCTACACCTACTTTTAGATAGAGATCATCTTCTCATGCTTGATGAGATATATTTTGATGCACTAAGAGGGAAAGAAGAGGAAGTTGATAAGCTTACCTATGAGCTTAAGGTTAGCTTAAGGTTACCATGGATTCCTTGAAGAGCACTCAAATGGCCCTTCAAGAATCAAAAAGTGTTAAATGCATTTATTTCTTTTTTTTGCCGAGTTTGTCTTGAGTCCAAGTTAAAATTTTGGGCTGCCAAGTCGAGTTTGAGTCCGAGTCTAAAACTATGATCTAACCATTATGGGATCATGGATAACCATGTCCATTTTGTGTTAATAAGAGGTGCCATAAAGAACTATCATATTGGTGTTGGCATAAACTATGCAAAATATCATACAAGCTACTCCTACCATATGTTTTTGATTGAGGTAAACGCTTTTGATTGGAGCTATAAACTGGAAACGGGTTTTGAAAGGACCCCAAAGCCTTTTATAGCAAGAACATAAACAAGAAACATGGGATAACAACCAACAAAGAAATGGGTCAAAATAGACCCCAACCATCAAGCTACATACATCAAGACTACAGAGGAGGGACACTAAGCAAACAATCAAGGCAGTTTGAATCCAAACCTTGCCGAAGTGCTTTGAAGAGAAACTTGACCAAAAAGGATTGTTTTACCCTTCTTCAAATCAGTTGAAGGGCTCTTAATCACAAATTTAGGTTTTCTTTTTTCCTTGCATGGGGATCAACAAACCTCTCCAGTGTGGTTCCTCTCTATAGTTTGCAGCACCATCCCTTTGTGTAGAGACCAAGGACACTCCTCATTAGGCACCTTGTCCTAAAGAGAAGGCCCAAGGGCTGACTCCTTTCCTTCTTGCCTTATCTTAGAGTGCTCTTTTTCATGATGAAGATCTGAAACCAGTGAAGGGGTCTCATAAAGAATTTCTTGCTCCCAAACACCAAACTTGAAGCACAATTTAATGCTGTTTGGCAACACCTTATCAATTTTGATGCAAACACAAAATCTAGCGAGAGGGAAACTTTTCTTAGATTTTGTAACATTGTCAATGGCCACATATTGCCCAATAGCATTAGCAATACCTTGAATGATACTTTCATCCCAAAATTCCAAAGGGAGCTCTAGGAACATAACCTAGATAGAAACCAAGTTAACCTTGGTAGCATCAAAACTAGTAGTCCCTCTTTTTAAAAGAAGATTAGCCTTACCTAGAAACCAGGGACCTCCTTGTAGAACTCTAGTGTAGTCCTCAATGGATTGAAAGGAGAATAATAGGAATCCGTTTAGCAAGGCCGCCACATGCAACTGACTTTAAACAACAACTTTTGAGCGCCTAGCTATGAATAACATCGATGTTCGGCCTATAACCAAAGAATCTCCCAATAAGAGCAAACTGCATACTAGTAGAAGCTCTGCCCACCAACACATTAGGAATTCTAAGAGAGGCACAAGGAACATCCATAGCAAAGGACTCACAACCCCAGCAGGACCAAGAGAGCCATTATGTGCATTGGGAGACTTCCCAACTAGCGAATTACCCCCAAGAGAAGCATCCCCCACTCCCAAAGCCAAACTATCAGCAAGGCTAGGAGACGTGAGTGTATTCGAGCCTTGCATAAACTCCTCCTGTTGTGGAGGAGAAGGCATACACATCGCCTCCCTTTCTGGGTACCCGCAAACTAGGAACCCTTCCCCATTGCAATCCTAAGCAACTGAAACAGTTCGGAGGGAAATCAGGGCCACTGCCTGGGAGAGGAACCCCTTATGTAGCCCAAAGTCTAAATAGAAAGAAGGCTCATTAGCCACTGGGGCGAGCCTAGAAGCCTTATGGGAGGTAGAACAAGTTCCCAACAACCGCACCTCAAGCATAAGGTCCAACAATAGTTTGTCCTCATCAACATCGTCCAAGGAAGCATCTTCATACTCATCCTCTGAGTTTGCATCTCCATCTCCATCATCCTCATTAGATTTGAAACCATTGCCCCTGCTCTAGTTCTCGCTCAACACCATTCAGTGTGCTCCTACCATATGTTGCTTCATAAGAGCAATACTCCTACCATATGTTGCTCCACAATCTTTGATCATTTTTCTTATCGAGGGTTTGATAGTTGCATCATCATCTGCATCTAAATCACATCCAAACTCAATACAATTCTTCAACCAGATTCTAATAGAATCGTAATGGACTAGATTGTATAGATACTTGGATAATTTTTCAATTAGTTTTTTGCCACTAGATCTTAAAACATCTTCCTTCTATTGTAAGTAGGAGGACAAGAGGGCTTCTCACAAGCTAACTCTTCTTTCTTCTTTTTCCTCCAAGAAAGTCTTGCAAAAATCATATACATGAAAACCCAGTTTTCTACAACCTATACTTTAGTCAAAAAATTATCTTCTTTTCCCCTTGCTCAATGAGCTCAATTTTTTTGTGTAGGCAACCAATGCTATCAAAAACTAAGAGGATTCAAATTACAAAAAAGCAAAGCCTTTTAATGCTGCCAATTTCCATTTGGCCTTGACAAAAGTTGAAACAGAGGATGATTCCACAATCAATATAATGGAAGTGATATCAAACAGTAAAAATGACGAGTTGATTTCCAAAATTTTGTTTCTTTCACTACATGTCTTAGACTTATAGATGCAACCATATAGGCAATTCAATCAAGGAAGGAAAGGAAAAATAAATGGTTTCTTTGGTGGCAACCTTCACTTTTAGTTGACACTCCAAAATTGACCATGCTTGCAGAATTATAGAGATGAAAATAATAGAGAGAAACTTTTTATTGTGAATAATGGATGATAGACAACATACACATCCTCAGTGTGTCATAAATGCCCCCATAATGTCACCATTGAGAGCAATAAATCATTGCACTGGCTAAATAAATAATCATCATATCTTTTCTACCTGTCTAAAGATTTATTATTAGGTGAAATGGGAGATATTGAGGGCAAGAGAGAATTAGGGTCATAAAGGTTTATTGGCTAGGGGTAGAGCAAGGGGAGGAGTTTTATGTAATGTTGGGTACTTGTTTGTCATCCCTCTTAATGTAGGAGATGGTGATAGTCTAATTTTATTGATAGTCAGCTGATTTCAACAATGATGCCTTTTCGCTCCCAAGATGTGACAATACTATATAATTCATGGTGTTTACTCCTCCAATTATCAATTCTTTTTATTCCATAATTATAGCCATTTTGGATACCTTTCAAAAATTCCATCGCCTCTGCCATTTTCTTAGCGCTGATTATCACACCAAAGGGAAAAATAAGAAGTAGTTGGCATTTTTTATTTTTCAAACCAGGGGTGCACATCTCTATAGAAATAGATCCCTGATGACCTTTGGCTGCATCATTGAGATTGAGTTTAATAATCTACTTGGGGTTGGGGGGACCAAACAATTCTAATTCCATCTAATTTAAGAATTCAAACCCATTAAATGGGAGGTTATCTCGATATTAGATATAAGATAAAATTTAACATTAGGTAGTTTGATATAAGATTAAAAAGTTCATTTACTTTTTGTTTTGATATTTAAACTTGTATTTCATGTGTGCATAATTTGCAAACTCAACAAGTACTTGCCATTTTTTTCACCTGAGTTTTACTAGTGTTTACTCACCGAGCTATTTTTTCAAGTTTTCTGAAAAAATCATTGAGTTTTTGGTGAGTACTTGGCAAAAAATCTGCAAGTTTTTCCATTTAACTCGGCAACATGTCAAAATTGAGGAAAAATATGTGGGTTAAACATTACAAAAACTCAATTTTTTTTTGATTTTATAAGCATTGGTTTTTGCCTTTTAAAAAATTATGAAAATGGTGTGCTGCCCCTCGACCTCATTGGGGGCATTGCCCCTGGACCCCCACCAAACTCATTTGATACATTTTATAGCTATATTTTGCATAAAATTATATTTTTTTAAGAAAATTTAAGTGTTTTTTAAGGTTCCAATTTTTTGTCAAGTACTCTCCGAGTCAATTTTTTTGGCTTGTTGAGTATTCTTCAAGTCTGAATTTGCGAACTATGCGTGTGTGTTTCATGTTCATAGAATATACTTTAGTTTTTTGATGTTTAAAATTATTGGTGTCACCGTCAATGTGTGATTTTTAAATTTAGAAAAAAACTCTGGTGTCAATGTTTAATTTTTATAATTTAGAAAATAGATTATTTTTTTGTTAAGGATAACTAGGAACATCACCAGGTTTGGATTGAATTTGTGAGGAATAGGCCCTACTCTGGAATGCGCTGTAGTATGGCCCACCTTCTTGTGGTGGTGATTTCAACTTGGCTCAGTCCTATCATGAATGCACCTTTTTACCATCACACCACAACCGTTTGGACTGAATAGTTTAACTGCTATAAACTTATATAATTAAGTTAAAGTCTGTTCTAACAGACTTGAAATCAAGATTAAGTTTAATCTGTAAATTTGTTTATATTTTAACTATTACTATTACATATTTATTCAAAAGTTAATTTATTTATTTCCCATAAATTATAATTACTTCAATTGTGTTTGTAACTTAATTCTTTTTTCCTTAGAGTTAACAATTATTTTAAGTTCATTTAGAATTTAAGTTAAAATTTACTTTACACTGTTTTTAAAATTTTGATAGTATACGATTGTATCAATGTATTTGTTTTGGTGATAAAATTATTTCCTGTGATACTCCATTCTTCATATACCCATGGTGTATCTGTACCAAGCAGGTTCATGGTATGGATATTTTTTGGGTATGCGCAAGTTAGTTTGGGGACTGTGGGGCTTGCCCAGGTTCAACTTGGGTTCTGGGCAGCATTTGGGTACCTCATGTCCTGAATTTTTATTTATTTTTTATGAAAAGAACATAAAATGAAAAAACCTAAACTTTCCTTAATCTTGATTGATAATGATGGGCATGCGGCTGCTACTCAGGACATGCATGGTGCAGCTAGTGAGAGTGGTACTGCTGCTGCTTGTGGTTTTAATGAATCAATTGACGATATTGATGCTCTTGATGAAGAACAATATGATGATTTTTATTGAGTTTCCATGTGCAGTTGCACATTTAATCACTGTCTATTGCTGTATTTTGAACATATATGTGTCATTTTGGTTTGTCTTTAACATTTGGCATTGAATTATTTCTTATCAGTTGTATTATATATTTAATTTTGTATATTTTGTGAAAATTATATGGCTATTTTTGATCTTATATTACTATATATATTTTGTATGGCAGTACACAAGTCGTTCCAAACCTAGGTTAAAAAATTGGCAAACCATCTTTACTTGAGCCGTGAAGTCAAACAAGGAACTGAGATTATACCTATAAACATTTTGGGATATCCAACAGTGATCACTCATTGCTCCTCCAGTAATGATAATCCCATCTTAATGGCTTATATTTGTGTTAAAAAGATTATATATATGTTTTAGCTTGCTCCAAAATCTCATTAAATGCCCTAATTTCCAGTTAATCTGGAAGGAAACTAACAAGAGTTTAACATAGTTAATATATATATGTCAATGCAACTCTGTTAAACCCTTCTCAGTTTCTTTCTTGATTACTTGGAAATTAGTGCATTCGGCGAGTTTTACAGGAAGCAAGAAAAATTCATAGACCTATATCATCTGTTTGACCTGTAATAGCCCTTTATTCACCTGTTCTGAAATCTCTTCAGAATTTGAAGAAATGCATCAAAAATTAGAACAATACTAAATCTGAAACATTCAGATGAACGTGAACTGCAATGGGAAACATGTGTATATTACTTCATGCATTGGCATATGCTGTTTTTGCCAAGTTCATAATTAACTGTTTCAGTTAGTGAGTGAATCTTGGAGGACTAATTGAGAATGTATTGCACTATGTTTTGTAAAATATTAGCATGAACCTATGTTTACTTGAAGCAAAGAAAATAAGGTGAAGGGGAAATTGATTCCTTATAGAGTGGGTAGACATTGTAAGGAAACTATGGTTTTATTCTGTTCTTGTGATGCTTTATTTCTGGTCCTAATTAGTCCTTATTTTTCCTTGGCTTTGTATGTATTGTAGTAATGTTCTGCCTGACTATATTTTATAGGTGCTGGGGAGTCTGGCAAGTCTACAATTTTTAAACAGGTATCTGTTGATTTTTTTGAAGCTTTGTTTACAAGTATTGGAGGGAACATTGTTTTGTTTTCTTGGCTTCACCTGACTTGTTTTCTGAACTTGATGCATTTTCAGATAAAGGTTTTGTTTCAAACTGGATTTGGTGAAGCAGAGCGCAGGAACTATACATCAGTTATCCACGCAAATGTGTATCAGTCTATCAAAGTATGCTGTACTCAAAAGGGTGTGTTTGTTTTTTTCCCATCTGCATGTCATGGGATATATAATGTTGAGGGGGCAGAAGTAAATCTTTGGTGTGTACTATAATTTGCAAGGAGCTTAATGCAGATTTCTGTTTTGCAGATACTGTATGATGGTTCAAAAGAATTTGCTGAAACTGAAGAGGATTCTTCAAAGTATGTTATAAGCCCTGCAAATAAGGTCAGCAGATATTTCATAATTCATATTGTGGATAGACATTTAATTTTATGAATAGAGCTTTCAGATGGCTTCTTGTAGTTATTGGATTAGAATATCAATATATCACAACTGGTTCATTTTAGCTATTCTTGAATGTTTGGTTTGACTGTGTGTATACATATTCATTCAATTTATTTATTTATTTCACTAATTGATAAGCATAGAGAAGTATTCAGTTTATTGTTATGATTAATACAATGCCATAGTTGCAGTTTGGATTATGAAGCAAGGTCTTTATGCAGTTTTATAGTATTTTTCCTTTGCACTGTCTATGCTGTTTTACTTCTTTTTTATACATTTCCTTTTTGTGAACCTACTTGAACAACTCACTACAAAGGTTCATCTTGTTTAACCATTCTAGAATTTTTTGGCTGCTCTTTGTACACTGTTTATTGTATTATATTTCTTTGTCTCCTTTTTTTGTCATTCTCAGCATGAACAATGTCTAAGGCCTCATTCTTTTTGTCAGTTTAATTCATGTTGTACATTGTGGGTTATTTTGAAAAAAGAGGGTGAAGATTTCTTTTTTGGGTTTGAAAATTTTCATAGAACAAATAGATGTGAAGAATAGGTCAATTTGAGGTAATGAACCTTACATGTAAGTGAAACACCACATGATAAGAATAAGAAAACCATTCTAGTTAAAATTTAAGATCAAACTATATGTTTGAATTTATAAGATTAAAAAATGCTTCAGATTGAAACTTTAAAGTCAGTATCGACAAGTGGAGAGAGAAAACCAAAAGATGAGAAAGCAAGTAGACGATACATATGGTAATTAATGTTTGAAGAAGAAAGAAACAAAGAAAGAAATTATAGGTAAATAGGTCTCAAAAAGTACATCTGGTTACATTAGATTAGTACTAGGGTAAAAAGACCCAGGTTATTAAAAAGAAACACTGAGAGCTGAAGTAATGTAAATAAGGCAAGAGAGGGCAAACATGGAGGGGTTAAGCGTGGAAGCACAAGAACTAGGTTCAAGTAGAAATAACCATAAGAGAAGGATCACTCAACAAATCATGGCTTTGATGAAGATAAAAGCTGTAGGCCATGACATTAGATAATAGCAGTCACATGTTTGTAGCAAGTCTTGGGCTAGATGAAACATTGGAATCATCATTTATCACCATTAAAGGGCCAATATTGGATTTGAGAATGCTCATTAAGGAATGTCCAGGCTTGTGGGTAGAGGCTAGGTAATCCAAAAAGGATACCAGGCATGCCTTGATGAGCCTTTCCTAATATCCAAGGCTGGTGAACCTTTTGTGGTAGGGAGAAAACTATTTATGTGTGTAAACTTTATCTTATAGATTGATTAGGTTGAAGTAGCTGGACTAGGATGGCAACAGGATCCTATTACTCGACAAATCATCCAATAAATATGGTTGTGCTAGAGAGTATCAGGCAAGTTTGCTAGAAGAGGTGATTGACTGCAATACAAATACCAATTATATATACAATACCTTGCAAATGAAGAAGCCGATCTTATAAAAAATGTGTGCTTCCCTAATTGAGGGATTCTCAATTCATCAAAATGTTTTCTAAATTTCTTGATGGAGGGATTGGAGGAAGACATACAGAAATTCAATGCTGGTAATTTCTCTAGAATACTAGTAATTTTGTGTTTTAGCATTCATCTTCACTTTGGATTTGTACTATTATGCTCTTTTTTGCTATTTATGTGTGGATTGTATTTTTTTTTTCAGTAAGAGAGAGATTCCATTGTTTAAAAAAACCAGGTACAAAACACAGATCCTACTAGATCAAATCAGACTCATCTTGGCACAACAAGATAGTAGAGGAGAGTGACAGTTGCCAAGCTTCCCTTATTGATTCAGCAACAAAGACACAAACATAACATATACTAAGATTAAGATACCTAGACGTGTACATAGCATAAGAATATTATGCATTGGCTTTCTCCACTTGGGAGTTATTTTTGACTCCATGAGGTACATTTTTATCAACAATCTATGCTCCATCACAAACCATAATTTGCATCTGTTGATGTGCTCCATGACACTGTTCAGATATTGAGAAGAAGATAAAGCACAGGCTTGCCATCATTTCATATCTATCTCAATTGTTTGGGTCCGCAGCTCTTCATGAAATTTCATATCTCCCTGCAGCACTGGCATGTGCCTTCACATTATTAAGGATAAGGTTTTGGGTTTCAAATATTTCCTTGCAGATTCCCGTAAGGCCATGGCTCAGTTCAATAATGTTGTTGTACAAGCTATTCTGCTCCACTTCCATGCCATTATACTTGCTTCATGGATACTCCCATGGTATTATTTATTGTCCAAATAGCCTCGTTTATCCTTCACAGCGTTAACCTTATTTTTGGAAGATTTTCTCTCATCCATCAATCTGGGTTGGGATGGTTCACCTCAAGAATCATTTTCCCAGATCCATACATAGCAAAGTTTTACAGTTGAGATCCCAAACATGGCTCCTAGAGGCTAGAAGGATCAAGATTGGGCTTTTTGGAGTGGGTGCCTTCACCACCAGGTTTTCTCTTGTTGGCTTCGTTTGGAAATTGAGAAAATGGAGAAGAGTTGCTACTCCTTTCAATGTTGGGTATTTCACTATGTTTTGGATTCTAATCTTTTGCAAGATCATTATTTATTGAAGTTGAAGCTTGAATAGCTGGCTAAACTTTATTTTAAAATTGCAGATTTCTTTGCCTTGATAGAATTCAATGTTCTTTTTATACATAGGCCATGCACCTCTCATTTTCTTCTCATTTATGATAAATGTTTTTTTGTTGCATTATTTGAGTAGGAGAGACGTTATTATCACTTGGTGTTGTTTGCCAACATCAGTACTAGTCACACCAATGGGTTGACATGACCGTCCATCCTCTTGCACATGATTGTTGGATGGCATATCTAGACATACCTTTGTTTTGAATCTACAATCCTTTGTATGTCTTACAAATCTCTGTTTTTTGTTAGCATCTTCATGTCCCAACTCTAAATTCCATGCTCTTCCAGTAAAGCTGAAATATCCCAGGCTATTTTCCTATATAAATTTTTTTTGTTTTTTTAACAACCCTGGTACACGGGCATTTTGTCAAAAGTTTGCTTGTAACTTGTTATCCTGATTTATGCTTGTAACCACTGGAAATTGGCAATTCTCATATAATTTTTAACTCAACAGATACAAAGCATTGCAATTTGGTAACAATCACATTCATTCATTCAATCTTCATAAGGCTGGGAACAAACATTACATATTTATAATATTAATCCAGAATCATAGATAAAATATGTTTAAATAATTTGTGACCTTTATCTTTCTTCTTAATCCCAACTGCAACTCTGAATGTAGCGGCTCCATCAACTTTCTACGGCTTCCTTGAACTGCCTTGCACTGAGTATTAGCTTAGAAACTAATAAATTGACTGCACATAATATTCTATCTGCAGTTGCCTCTCTAATCTTCTTGTGCTTAACTTGATTAGACACCCACACATACCCGTATATTAGCTCAACACGACCTTGACCTTCTTGTAGCAGATTATATTTTGCGCCTATTCATCTTGAGAAGACCCCTTCCGACTCTTCACAAAGCAACGATGGTACTACAATAATGCTGCACTGGCATCCAAGGTTTCAACTTGGTCAAATTGATGCTTTGTTTGGAATATATGGCGGCTCCTCAACTTCCTTCCACCACGACTCCTATCAACCATAAGTCGTACCTTCCTTATAATTTTTGGAGCTTAGTTCAACAGGTCACGCCACTTCTAGTTTGGCCACTCTAATGTATGGTGCTCTAAACAATGGCTGCTGTGATTGAATATAATATAGGCTCCACTTTTCTATACTGCGCTAAGGAGAGAGACTAAATAACCTTAGAATTACTCATCAACTCTTCATACTATATCCACATCACCTCTCTTTTGCCTTACCATCTATTCAATGCCCTTCCAAAAAACTGTGAACATAAATAAAAAGTGGTGACTGGCCACAAAACTGCGAAGGACTTAGTGAACAATTAAATAACCTCTAGGAAGCTCCGACCACTTCTTGTCATGAATAAATAGCTCGAATACTCAGCTAGAAGTTATGGATAATTTTTAATTGGTACGGCTGTAGCAGTAGTTGTTACATTTTGGAACAGAATAATATGCAAATATTATTATTGAATGAGATAATTTACAATGATAGAGCACAACTCTATTTAAAGAGGTTTCCAAGAAGTTTCTATAATGAGCACAGGAGTTTCACAAGGAAACTACAACTAATAAAGCTAAACAGATAGAAACAAACTAAACTGAAGACGGAATTAGAAACTAACCAAAAGAAAAATAGATTGACCATTAATTAACTAGATATTACTTTAATACCCCCCGTAATGGTCAATGTACTAACTACACCAAGATGCCCCCTAAAAGTGACTAGATCTGCAGTTTGCTTGACCATAAACAAAGGCAGATTGAGGGCACAAAACCCAAGACATAAAAATCTGAGCACGGATTTTAGGGCACAAATCCTGAGGAATCCGAAAAGACAGAATGGCCGCTTGCCAAACACAAATGCTGAGTGCTGGTCCAGTTGGTGACAATTAGGGGCTAAGCGTTGTAAGCGCAGATCAAAGAAGCCCTCAAAGCTGCGAATGACAACGAAAAGGCAGATTAAACACTCCAGAAATAGCGACTAGGCAAAAACATTGCCAAACAAGGAAGCCGTTGATCAAGAAAATAGAATCCCATTCAAAGGGCTACAGAACATGAACCCAACTCTGACGATGTCCTGATGAAAATACTGACGATCAAAGATGCCATATTTCACGTTTTTTTTCGAGGCACGAAAAAAATGGATTACAAATTGATGGCATGAATATTGAAGCAGATAGATGGCATAGATGCTGAACAAAACCCTTTCATGGGTTACGAAGCACAAATTTTGAAAACACGGAATAAGTCTGAAACACAAATATTGAGGCACAGATCTTGAGATAAATTCGAACACGGATTTCAAAACATGGATCTCAAGAGTATGGAAAGTAGATACTCAGAGAATCTGAACACAGATTTCAGAGAATTTTTTTTGCATGGCTCGAGTACGGATTGCACACATCTCGAGGATGACGAAAAAGAAAACACCGCCAATATGACTGCTGATCGAAGACTTGTAGATGGAAACAGGAGACCCATCAGTGCAAAGGCACAAGCAGGAGCGGAGAGAGACAAAATGAAGCCTACAAAACTTGTGCAACTCTCACAAATAACCACACCAAAGGCTATTGTAGATATGATTTTTAGAAAAGAGCCGGAATTTTGAAAAATGTTCAGAAACTTTTGGGAAATATGATTTTCAAATAGACTTTAGAAATAAATCATTTTTGAAAGACCTGTCACAAATTTGGTAAACCCTAGTCGGCAGAATGATGTTAAAAAAAAAACACCTAGAAAGGTTGAGAAACGTCTCCAGGAAACACCCAGAAATGCAAAATCCCGTCAGAAAAAAACGTGCCCAGAAGATGCAGAGGTTGTGGGTTAACTTGTGCCAAAAAAATGACGAAAAACGCCCAGAATTGCGTCCAAAAAAGAAGGAAAAAACACGTGTAGGAAAATGCCAAAATTGTGGGAACAAATTGTGCCAAAAAATGAAGACAAAAACGCCCAGAAAATAACGTTGAAGACACGCTTAGAAAGGTTGCGCGGAATGAGAAAAAACGCGTGCAGGAGAAAGGAAACCCTTGCGCTGAAAGCCACCAAAAAATCCACCAAAAATGAAGATGCGATTTAGACAAAAAAGCTCACGATTTTCAGAAAGCCGCAACTGAAACTCACAACCTAGAAAGATGAATCCACAGAAAATGATGCCAAGAAAGAGAACATTGCGACCGAGAAGGGTTTTTAAAACCCTAGCGACCATTAGGCAATAGCATTCGTATGATGTACAGAGGAGCTTGAACCTGGAGCTCTAATACCATGTTACATTTTGGAACAAAATAATAAGCAAATATTATTATTGAATGAGATAATTTACAATGATAGAGCACAACTCTATTTAAAGAGGTTTCTAGGAAGTTTCTATAATGAGCACAGGGGTTTCACAAGGAAACTATAGCTAATAAAGCTAAACAGATAGAAACAAACTAAATTGAAGACAAAATTAGAAACTAACCAAAAGAAAACTAGATTGACCATTAAATAACTAGATATTACTTTAATAGTAGCGATAATAATATTACTTTATTCATTCCAGTAAACACATTTCAAATCCTCCAACATTGAAATTTTTCTTGAAACAAGACATCACAAATTTCATAATTTGCAAACATTATATCCATGCTTGAAACCTGAATGGATCCACTTGCAACTAGCTAGGATAGGTCTTCCACTATTGAAACTGGTTTACCCTTATGGTTTTCGTCCTAGGGTTTCAACCCCTCGAGAAGCTCTCCAAAATCTGCTTAGATAAAAATAAACCAAGCACCCCCTAAAAAAACTCCAATAACTTTTATTCATTCTTTCGTAACTTCTCCACCCTTTCTTGATAAACCAATATTTACTTTTAATTTAAGTCCTTATTTTGCCAAAAAGTGACTTTATTAAATTTATTAGCTTTCCAACACTTTAGTCACTTTTGCTCATATTTAAAATAATTAATTTTTTAATTTATGCTTTTTTGACAACTTAATATTAATTATTTGATTATTAAATATTTCCCGCACAATCAACTGAAAATGTGGAAAATACAAAAACCCGATCAGAAGTGAGATCTGAAGGTGCCAAAATACAACTGAGCTCGTCGAAAACATCAAATATCCCTTTTGGCATGATTGACGGTCACCGAATAAGCCAAAGCTAATTTCAATGCTGAACTGCTTATAAAAAGATAGTCTATGAAATGATTGATTTGCAGCAATGTGGAGCAATGGCTGTATGGTGCAAAACATCGGGGTGGCTCCCAACATAAATTTGTGAGGCCAATAGAAGAATTGAACCTCCTTTCATTGACAAGGACTTCCCTTTACAAAAGAAGATGGGGTAGCACTCAATCAATGAAAGTGGATTGGACATTTTCTCTCTTGATGAAGTAGGGATAACACTCAATTGATGAAAGGAGGTTGTTAAGAATAAGGGAGACCATTTGACTAATAGGTTGAGGGCCTTAGGCCCCTAGTTGACTTTAGGAAGTCAAGGTGTGAGTGTCAAGAAACCACTTTCATTTTGAAGTGAGAACACCAATTAGTATGCCAAGGTGTGGGCATCCGAATAACCCTTGACCAGTGAATGAGGGCCTTATCCTCTCGTAATGAAGGGGAAGGAGAGCATTCAATTGGTAGGTCGAAGTGTGAGCAGACTAGTGAACCCTTTTCCCCAAGGAGGGAGAGCGCTCTCCCAATAGGTTGAGCTGCTGCATCAGGAAGGAGTCTGAAAAAGTTGCTCTTTCTTATCCTCAGCAGTCTCCAATTTCTGCAATTCTTTCCCCTTGTTGTGTACTGTCTTGGTCATGTATCATTTTGATTGATGCACTCTCATTCAAGCTGGTATCCAACCTGGAAACAGCTCGTGTGAACTTGTGAAAAATAAGCAAAAGTATAATGAACAATGCTTTGTGCTTCCTGTGACTAGTTATGTTGAGTGTACAACAAAGAGGTCACTTCCAATGGGTTTGGAATTGCTTTTTCAGACAAAAGCTAGAAGGGAAAATAGAAAATCTGCATATAACCAGATTGAAATACTGAAATAGAAAGAAGGGGTTTTTGAAGTGTTTGCAAGTAAGTCAGAATGCTAATATATGCATATGCTAACCCAAGAAAAAGTAAAAGCATCATGAAAGAGGAGAAAGAGTAGATATATGGGGACAACATGGCTTCTTGTCAGTCAGAAAAGAAACCAAAGTGCCCACATCAAGGGCCACAAACACCTAAAAAATGGAAACCAAAAAAGGAGTGAAGGTGATTGGAATAGAAAAGAGATAAAGGGGAGAGGTTGCACAAGAGGAAGAGGAGACCAATAAAAATAATTAACAGTGATAGACAGCAAGCAGGGAAGGAGACGAGGAAAATAGAAAAATATATAGAGCAAGGGGCGCTTGTGGGTATGATCATCACAAAGAACTACCAATTAAGGTTGAGGTAACTAGGATTAAGGTTTAAACCTTGACTTAAAAATTCTTTCATTAGCAACTAGGTATTGGGGTTCTGTTAAAAACAATATGGAACAATGGATATAGGAAAGACCTTGAGATTCATTTCAGGGAGTTGGCTCAGTTAAAACAATATGAGACAATGGATATTACTGGTAATGGTGCATGATATGTCAGAGAGGAGTACTGTTCTTTTCATGTAAGGATCATCAAAACCTCTTAGAGGCTTGGTGAAGACCTTTTACGTACCATCTCTTCAAGAAGCAATCAGAAGGACTTCAATGCTTTGAAACACGTTTTACTCAAAGGCATCCCCTTTGGATCAACCAAATAAAACTTTCTAGAAAGAAGTATCTCACACATAGCCCTAGAGAACACACCACCAAGGAAAGTGGAGATAACAGAAACAGGCTCGGAAGAAATTGTGTTTCTCTTGCAAGGAGTATTAGGAAGGGTGAAATACACTATATTGAGATAGTTTTTGATGAGGACGAACGAGAAGAGCTTGAGCCAAATATGGTGGTAAAGGAACATAAACCATATGTGATTTTTGAAGATGATGACACTAGTGGAGGCATGCTTGCTTCTCTCTTAGGAGTGCTTAGATATCATCCTTCGAAAGTTCATAGAATACTATCTGGGGGGTGAAACACAATACTCATTGATAGTGGAGCTACCCACAACTTCATTGATGACGACTTGGCAGTTAAGAGGGGACTTAAAATTGAAGAATTTGAAGGATTCAATGTCATAGAAGTTGTTATATTCACCATCCCTTGCAACAAGAAAATTAGGCTACTCAACATAATCATGGGAAAACTTAAGGTATGTGATAATTTTTATGTTGTGGGCTTAGGAGGAATTGGGCATAGTTTTGGGCTGATTACACTCCTTTGGAGAATTTTTCTAGAGCTATCAAGAGCTTAAATTCCAGTTTGAAGGAAAAGAGGTGATACTTAAGGGAATTTCAAATGAGTCACCCAACCTAATCACAACAAAAATAATGGAAGGTTCAATCCACAAAGCGTTGGAAATATTGTCATTGATGTCAAAGGGGCATGGACAAGATAGTTTATCATTGATGTCTTATTGTCATTAATGTCAAAAGGGTATGGATGAGTTTGTTAGATGTTGTCATTGATTTTAAAGATGTGTGGTTGTTATTGTGTGGACAAAATTGAACAAAGGCCAAAGGCCACTAATCGATGTTCAAAGACCAAGAAAAATCAGATTACAAGTATGAATTAATGATGGCCGACTTCTTTATATCCAAAGGTGGCCAACCATATCTACATTATTACTCTTGGCCAACCACACTTAGACAAAGACACATAACTAACATAATCGCCCAAGATATTAGATGAAAGGTGAGCCATTGGGAGTTTAATAAAATAAGCAGCGATTATTGTTCATTCACAAAGCAGTTATTACAAGGAAGGAAGCGATGATATCATTATGTGCAGGGATTAATATTATTAAATCCAGCGATAAAGAAAAGATTAAAGGCAGAAAATGTGAGTAATAGAGTAGTAGTGATTCATTTACAAAGGCAGCTATTATGATTATAAGGCAAAGATTCAATTACTAATGAGTAGCGATTGGTATGTGAGTAAAGGAGGTTTGTTAACAAATGGTCATGTCTTTGTAAAAGGTTGTGTCTATTCTAAGAGATGCATCATTTCATGAAGAGCAAAGATATAAGATGTGAGTTAGATTCTTGGAGATGATGTGAGTGAAGAAATAAAAAGATATATCATTCAGATTTAGAGCAGATTTAATAAAGAATAAGAGCAGATTTTATGCGAACAAAATAGATGATTATTGCAGATCTGAGCAGACCTCTTGAGGTGTTTATATTGCAGATTTAAGGCAGAATTTGGGAAGGAGTTATACTGTTATAGTAGATCTAAGAGGAGATTATAGCGGATTTGAGCAGACCTTGTTGTGCTAGAGGTTGGTGCCTCTCACATTGAAGAGATTAGTGTCTCTTGCTGGGTTGGTGCCCGGTTGTGGGGATTGGTGTCTCCGGTGGTTTGGTGCCTACAAAGATAAGTGGGAATTGGTGTCTCTGGTGTGTTGGTGCCTACGAAGTTTGTAAGATACTTTTTATATAAGCAATTTTTGCTGTGTTTTTCTCTTGTAAGGGTTTCCACATAAATAGTGTGTTCTTCTTGTGTTGCATAATTGTTAGATCTTGTGTGATTGATATTACTATGGTTGTTAAGTTTTGAAAAAGTAAAAGCTTGTCTTAAACTGATTCACTCCCTGCACCCCGTGCCCCCCTCCTCTTAGTATAAGCATGTGTTTCATCACAAAGATGTGTGGGCAGCCAAGTGTCCATTCATATCCAAGGGTAAGCAAGACAATTATCATGTTCAAAATATTAAGGATTAATATAGTGTGGATTTCAGTTGTTTGCCTCTAGGACTACCACTGGATAGAGGACCTTTACACATCATGAAGTGGGAATCAAGTTCACTTGCAGCATCTCAGGATGTAGAAAGAAGAAATGGAAACCTTCGACAAAGAATTGCAACACCGAGATAAAATTCCTGCGTACAAAAGAATATAGAAATGTTTCAACAAAAGGACAACAAGAAAATTTGAAATTTCTGAACAGATTAGAGGATGCGATCAAGGAGATAAGCCATGAACTTGAGAAACAAAGAGAAGAGCACAATTTTTAGAGAAAATAATTTGAAAGGCTAAAGGAAAAGTTCAATAAATTTTCACCACAATATGTAGTTTGTAAGAGGCAATTTGTACAACAAATAGTAACACTTGAACTCCAACTTGTCGAAGCCAAATTTCAGCAATAGGCCTGCAGCCAAGGACAAGCAAAGGTACAAACATATATTGATCACATTTTACATTTTCAGCTGAGATTTTATAATAAGTTGGTAGAAAATGATAAAGTTTTCAAATAAACACTAGATTAATCTTGCATCAACCAAAAATATTTCTTTTAACTTTTGTTTGTTTTGTAGGTACTTTGTTGATGTTGCATTAGTATAAGTTAAGTTTGAGGCACTGCATATCACCACACTCATATTTTCAATGTTCAAAACTTAATGAGAACAACTTCAAGCACAATGGTATCATGCAAAGCACCAAAAGTTACTTTAGTTGATTATCATTAGTTGTGGTTGAAATCATAGATTGTTTTGTGTATCTAGAACCTTCCATTTGATTTATGTGTTAAGGATCACTGCAAATATGTTGCTCACCCGAGAAAGTCAGTTGAGGCTTCTATAGGGCATTGATGGTATGACAGTAACTTGTTTGATCAATGTGGCAAGTATTTAAAACTTGTAGTTGTTCTTAATGTTACCTATGTAATGTCCCCATTTTTGGTCACCTTAGCATCATGGTTAGCTCCAGCTTTTTCGATGAGCGCTAGCTTTGTTAGAATGGAATTTAGTGGTTGGTGTTGAGCTTTGGGGTTTTTGTTGAGTATGTTGATGCTTTCCGGCAGTAGTTTTGACATGTCAGGTGCGTTCCAAGCATCTTGGAGGGAAATGCTGATTTTGGAAAGTGCCTATTTTTAGTAAGTCAGGTCTTAGGTGAGTTCTTGAGTATATCGATGTCCCTAGTTTTCAGTTCTAGACCATTTTTGCATTTTCGGTACTTTCAGTTGGGTGTGAGGGAAATAATTAATAATTAAATAATTAATTATAAGTTGAAGAATAAAAACATATTTAAATGACGACTTGAATTAATTATTTATTAAGTAAACTGACTATTGTGTTGGAAATGTTAAATATTTAGATAAAGTCACTTTTAGGAGCAATGAGGAGTATAAAGAGGATTTGGAAGCTCATTTTGGGATTCTGCTTGAATTATTTTATCTATTAGGATTTTTGGAAAGCTTCTTACGAAGCAAAAACCCTAGGATGAAAACCCTTGGGCAATCAGTTTCAGTAGTGAAACTATCTACCCTAGTTGGTTATTGGTGGAGTCACTTAGATTTCACATTCGGATTTCAACGGTTGGAGTTTCAAAAATTCATTAAGTCTTGTACAAGATGAATTTCCAAGGTTAACAGGTTTTTCATGTTTTCAAAGTTGCAGAATGGTATGAATTAAATAATTTATTGCAGTTCATGACTGAGTGGTACTGATACAAGATCATAAATAATATTGCTTTGAAGTGTTTGTGACATATTTTATAAGGGAGTGATAATCGAGCTATTTCTAGAGAGAAGGTTAACTTCATTAAGTTTATTACGGCTTGTATGCCAGCCGTGTAGTTTCATATGGTTTGCAGCAATTGAATATTTTATTTTAAGGCCGGAACTTATCACAGCCTGTATTGGCATGTGCTGTCCATATTGAAATGAACCACAACATTGAGTAATGTCGCTGCTCTACAAGGGAAGGGTCACACCAGGTGACGTGGATAAATGACCAAGCAAAGAAAGAAAGGGGCACAATTCATAAGCCTACGTAAGTCTTTCAACCGCATCAATTTAATATAAAGTGGGGACCACCAGTATTAGGAGGCAATGACCAGTTTAGGGTGTCGTCCATACTTCTGTGGAGAGAGCCACCGTAATAGTCTAAAAGAAGTGGCCAGATATTTGGAGCGCATAAAGAAAAATATTTGATATTTCAGGTTAGTGCCATTTTACTACATTATAATGGTTTTGTAGTTGCTGGTAAATATTAATATATAATATTTTTCTGAGATGTTATACCAGCTGGATATACATTGCATTAAAAAGGGACAATTTCAATTGTCACCATGTATCTGAATTAATGAAAATTCATGTTGAATATATATACACAAACAAAAATTGATCTGTTTGAACAAAACTGAATACAAACTTAGAACAATAGCAGGGCAATTGTTTGACGAAATGCCTGAGCACATGAAGTGATGAAATTGATTTTTTTTTTTTTTAATGAAAAATTAGTTTTGGATATTTCAACCTACTTCACGATAGGTCTTGGTAGAGGTTATATATGGAACCACATTAAAATTGGAGACTCCTAGCTCATTGGGGACAATAACACATGTTAGCAGTGAACCTACATGCTCTGGCAAGGTGGTGCTCCAATTACCAAGGCAAATTGTTGGGAAAGATATTTAAGTTTGGGACCAATGATCCTTATTACCTTTCTCTAGGAGCATGGATCATAATATCTATCGCAACAGTGTTGTCAATCTCCCATTTAAATATAAGTTTCATATGATTTGAGGGTAGATTGAACATATCAGAGAGTTTGAAAAAGGAGGATGGAGATTAGAGAGATTGAAGACATATATTAGATGGAACAAGGAGCTTGAAGAAAATAACAAGTTGGCTAAGAGTCTAAGGAAAAAGAAATATATTGAGTGAGATCATTGTGATCTATTGTAATTCATGATTGATGCCTGGAACTTGTCATATAACTCTTTTTTGAATAGTAGAATACTGTAGTTTTCCTCCTATGATTTGTTATTACCATAGAATTAAATAAGGTTTAGATAAAGAGATCATATAGGGTGCAAGGTTGGATAATCCTTTATTGGACCCTTCGACATTGATTGCATTACTTTATGAACTCTTTAATTTCTACATGTTAACATTGTCATTTGGATGCCCAAGAATGATATATATTTATATATTGATTCCCTAGATTGTAGCTAACTTGATGGAAATTATGGATCAATATATGTGATTGAGTTTTCTTCCATAACTTCCATTTGTCATTTCTTAAGATCCTACCACCACTTGCTTGAAGAGATTTTGGAGGGGATATAGATTACTGTCCCCCTTACCTCCTTTTCACCTTTCCCCATACGTAACCTGACCTTTATTCATTACTAATAAAAGGTTATTGGTCTAACTTTATGCATTTCCTCTTAAACATTGTTTGAGAAAGAAAGATTGATGGCCTTGGCTGCAAATCCTTATTTAGTTGATTCCAAATCCACGAATGTTACACCTTATTATTGCTAGTCTAGTCACTCTTGTTTTTTTTGGAGGGATAAGAGGTTATAAATTCACATATTTTTGTGTGGATTGTTATTGTTATATCATTGGATCTTTAATTTTTGATATGTAAAGTATATAAATCTCATTAGACAATAGTTGTTTTACAAGCTATCCCTTTAATTGTGTCCTTAATTGACAATTTTAACATATGCTGATCCATTTAAGGTGTACCGCATTCTTATGTAAACTTAGCATTCAACAATGCTTCATTGTATGTTGCAACTCTCTATTTGGAATTCTAAGGCTTGCCTAGAAGTTTTAGTCAATAGACTCTGTGTTTCAAGTAGAATTGGCAACCATTGATGATTCATGCATTCCCCATTCTACTTCAGTCATGATCACCCATTTATTACATTACAAAGGATACTCTTTAGTATTGCCTCTTTCTATGAAGATAATCCTAATTGAAACATTCTAGAGCAAGAAGAGAAAAGTTCTCTCTTCCCAACCACCTAGTTTTTGGGATCGGTCAAAATGAAATGACTTGTGAACTGAACCATTTTCGCTCTTGATTTGATTGAATGAGGGCCAAACTCAACTAATGGTCAAGGAATTGATGATCTATGCACTTGAGCAACTTAAGGTCATTTATACTCTTTGGGTCAAGATCTTCCCTCTTTAGGTCAAGATATTTTTTGATTGTGAAGTTGATAGGTTTGTAATCAAAATCTAGAAGGCAATGCTGCCAGATATAACATCTCTTAGTTTTGTATTTGTATGCTCCATAGCTATGTAGCTTGCTGCTCGCAATGGATATTTGATATTCTAGTCCCCATATACTCTCACCCTACCCATTCTAGGGTCTTGGTGATAGAAATTGCGATAATTTGTGCATTAGTGCCTAAAGTTCAGTTCGGGTGGTTGACCTCATATTCACCCTTTTCCCTCAAACCTTGTCACTAATCGAAGCACAGTTGAAACACACACCCACCTTTAGAACATTAAGTGAATCAGTTTTCTGAATTGTGCAGTTAAAGCCAGCCAAATATTGCTTGCCTTAGATAGATCTCCATTTAACAACCCATGATATCCTTATAGATACTACAAATTGCACCTTTTCAATGAAGTGGAGCAAACTCTTGATGATTTATTGTCCTTGCAACATTTTAAGAGGGAAGTGATTTTGACATACTTCTAAGGTTCCATCCACCACTAGTCATATTATCATTGGACAATATATAATAACAAGCTCCTAAATGTTTTAGGAAGCTCAATATAAAGGATGTTGTGGTGCTTGCCCATTTCAAGTAAAAGAGAAAAGAGGAGAGATTTGTGATGCATTTTCATGGAATCAAGAGACCCTAAAGTCTAATAGATTCTCAAGATCATGCCTACAATTGATCTCTCCCCTTGATAGCATGATCCAATGGCTAGAATACTTCGTGGAAGATTTTGACCACTACACTTGCCATGAATGCTTCTATGCCATGTGGTCTCTCGCTTGTGGTTCCCAAAGAGATTTGGGATCTTTTAGTTGCCTTTTTGACCATCATGATTCTCCTTGCGGCCTTGTTTGCCAACCATCTCAATTTTGGCCATGGCCTACAATTTGATTAAGATAAGGTCTACACCTCCTTGAATAATTAAATTTTATGGAGGTTGGCTTAGATTCCAAGTTTTGGAGAAATTTTTGTTGAAGGAAGAACAACCTTCAACTAAGCATCTTCGCAAATCATTTGGTGGATGAGAGCCTAGATTGACATGTAGCTTTTGTGCCAAAGTTGTGTAGCTTAGATTAGTACATGTGGCACAATTTTACCAATCCTTTTTGATTTTGTATAGTTGAGATTTTGCTCTCTTGTAAAGAGCGTTGGTTTGGAGAGTTCTTTAGCTCCTCAGAGCTTTGTTGGAAACCTAGTCTTATCATTTTTCTTTCCACATTTCACTATATCTTCTAGCCCTCAAGGATATGTGTAAAGTGGGCATTGAGACAATCAATGAAAGATCTGATGGTTATGTTTTGCTCTTGGTCTGGGTTTACTTGTGGATGGTTAATTTGTTTTTGCAATATTAGTTTATTGCTCCTTATGCATAGATGATTTGTGCGTTTGTTACATGTTTTGCATAATAGAATAAATGTATTTTGCTTTCTGTTTTTTCTTCCATTGTGTAGATCAATGGTTGATTATCTTGGGACATTGCTGCATTTTCTTTTCTGTTTTATGATAGCTTCTAGCCTTTTTCTTTAGTAAGCAAGTAGAGTTAGTAGTGTGTGAAGATTGGGGATTCAGCCCATTTCCAAGTGCTCAAACTTATGGAAATTGTGTCTGAGCTTTCGGGATGTGAAATTGAGCCAATGAGTGCAAGATCAGAAGTCTAGTTTACCTAATCATCAGTTCTATATAAAAAATAGTCCATGTATAATTAGGATTCCATATTGAGTTGTTTTTAGGGTGTCAAGTTTTGTAATCTAGCCTAGGGTACATCATGTTTGAGGATGCCAAATACAAGTTTGTTTTTTATGCTATCACATGATGGATGATATACAGTTAAATCATAATAGTTGAGTACAGAAATATTCTGAATTGCATGTCATGATAAGTATATGTGTATACACTTTAATTTAATTTATCTTTCTAATTTTCTATTTCCACTATAAATCTAGATACCTACTCTTTAAATGAAAATGTGTAAAAATAGTATAAAATGTTTTTGGGTGTGTATGTATCCCACATCTTAACAAGGAATTACAAGTTTGTTCTAAACAAAGTTGGCATATCCTTGTCAATGATGTCATTCTAATATAATATTTAATTATCGTCTAAAAACAGAGAAAGAATGGGCTGGGTATGTGTGTTTCTTTCAGATTGATGATAATAACAATGCAAGGCGTATAATGAAATGATAATTGATATTTGATATTCGTTATTTACAAAGGAGAGGAAAAACTCCTTATATAAAGAATTACAAGACTATGTTTCTAAAAAGAAACAATCGTTAACTAAAGTAAACTAAAGCAAATAACGGAAAGATACTAAAAGCTAATTGAAGCAAACTAAGTTAACTAAAAGTAAACTACCGACTAACCAAAAGCTAAGATGACCATTAAATATTACAATAATATTTTAATACCCTCCCTTAATGGTCATTCTACTAACTACACCAAGCTTATTCCAAAATTTTACAAATTTATCTGGATTTAGAGACTTGGTGAGAATGTTTGCTGTCTGATTCTTAGTTGGAACATACTGCAACATCACATATCCATCTTCAACGAGCTAGCGGATGAAATGACAATGAAGCTCAACGTGCTTGGTTCGCTCGTGGAAGACTGGATTCTCAACAAGCTTTAGCACCCCTTGATTGCCACAAAACAAGGGTGAAGGCCCTACTTGAGACATTTGCATGTTAGCAAGCATGCTTCGAAGCCATATTGCCTCACATGCGGCCTTAATTGTTCCCTGATACTTTGCTTTTGTTGAGGAAAGAGCGACTGCTTTTGGCTTCTTGCTTGTCCATGTGACTGCACTTGTACCAAGATTGAAAATGTACCTAGAAGTGGACTTCCTATCATCAATGAAACCTGCCCAATTTGAATTTGTAAAACTAACCAGCCTAGGATCTTTGCATCTGTTGTACAAAATGCCAAAGTCAGGTGTCCCTTTCAAATATCTCAACACTCGCTTCGCTGCAATCCAGTGCTATGCCTTAGGGGCAGTCATGAAACGAGAAATGTAGCTCACAACAAAACTAAGATTAGGCCTAGTGGCAGTAAGATAGATGAGGCAGCCCACTAGTTGCCTGAATGCAGACTCATTCATCATTGGTGAATCTAATTTGGCTGAAAGTTTTAGCCCCTTCTCCATAGGAGTGGATGAGATTTTGCAATCTTCCATCCTGAATTTCTCTAGCAAATTCCTGGCATACGTTGACTGAGAAATGAAGATATTGCCACCTGTTTGCCAAACTTCTACACCCAGACAATAGTGTAGGAGACCCAAGTCCATCATCTCAAATGTTTGACACAAATTTGACTTGATTTGTTCAATCAAATGTAACCTACTACCAATAATGATGATATCATCCACATAGATGACAAGAAGGATGATATCATTGCCAGTGTTATTGATGTACAAATTTTCATCTGAGGGACTCCTTTGAAACCCTTGTGCAACCAAATACTTGTCAAACTTTAGGTACCATGCCCTGGGTGCCTGCTTTAGGCCATAAAGAGCCTTCAACAATCTGCATACCTGTTGATGTGTTTTTCGTGACCGCACCAACAAAAAATAAAGTCGCCAACGGCTACCCTATTCTCTCTTGATCAAAGTATCTAGCACGCTAAGATTGCGAGAGAGTTCGTGTGTTCAACTCCAAGGTTCCTTCAAGCAGCGGATAGTCTCAGTTGGCTCGATGTGATTTGCTGGTATTTCAAGGGGACTTACGAAATTGTTCAACAACAGAGAAAGGGATTTTCACAGTTTAAAAGATTTATCAACGAAGCACTGGTTTCTTATACTAACCAGGGAGTACTGAATTAAAATGGGGGCAGAGATAAGAAAGCTCTAATCTACTCTAAGGCGTGGGATATGGCGATCAATTCTCGCAGACTTAAACCAGGCTCCGCTTTGCCTCGCTTCAGACAGCCTCCACAAAACTGGTGCAATCTTCAAGGGGAGTAAATAGAAATGTTCAAATTATAATTCAACAATGGAGACACCGTCACAACGACGCATGCCAACATGAAGATCATAATCGAAGTTAAGTCCGCAATATTCCAGTTGACCACACAAGGCGAACCCACCATCAGTGAGCCTGCTAGTGGTATGGATTTAACGAAGCTTGCTTAAATTAAACACCACATTCCACAACTATCACCTACGTACATGAAATGAAACTTATTCTACTTTAAGATTCTATTTGAATTGGAAGGACGAAGAAATCTTGCTAGCTGCTCACAACAAAAGATGAAATCATCATCAATGAAAACTCTTTTTATTGAGAGAGTGTTCACAACAACTTCTTACAAAACATTCAATGAGAAAGTTTTCCTTCCTCTTCAATCTACACTATCAATCTATACTAAGCTATCTCTAAGTTGTTCCTCTACTCTATATCTACTGTCTAATAAAATACAAATGAGGGGGGATGCCCCTTTATATAGCTAGCCAAGTCCAACGGACGGCTCAAATTACAATTAGATGAATGGCCCAAATTGTGCCACCTCAGCCCTAACCCTAAAAAGAGGAGTGGAGTAATAAATGAACAATTAATGTCCACCATCCTCTAGAAGATTCTTGTTTGTAAATGCGTTCACACTGTTCTTCTTTCTGACTGCAAACTGGATGAGTCTGATCATCATTGCTTCAACTTCTTGAAAGGGTATGGCGGGCACGTTCTCGATTTGACTCCAAGGCGACAACTTCTTTCTCTTGCTCGACAATGCTTTTCCTCCTTGATGTTGTTCTTCAACTTTGAAGTACTTGCTTGGGTTTCCATTTTTTCCTCCATCCTGAGCTTTGAAAACATTTCTTCTTTGCCACTTGGGTTGGGCACATACTAGGTCTTAACACTTAGCCATTTCTTGCAACTTTTCTTCCTTCGAGGTTGAAATGTAGTCTTGGAGTACTTGCTTCATCGCTTCAAGTCATCGTGCTCTGGTCCCGGCGTTCATCCTACAAAACAAGCAAGGAGAAGAGCATCAAAACACTTCATCATATAAATTCACCTTACTTACCTGATTTTCATGCTTTAACCTCCAAAGGTTCATCGTTTTTCTCCAGCCAACTTTGCTTTCTTCATGATTTTTCAACATCTGTAGGCTGGGGCGTTCACTTTGATATTTCATCCAACTCTGGCTCGAGGAAAATTGTTTTCATTCAGGAACTTGATCAACAATCATCTAGTCACCCAACTTCAAATTCATCACACAAGGCATTTTATCTTCAAAAACATCACTTATTACTTGCCTTAGAAAATTTTAAATTTTCACTTAGGAAATTTCATACTTCAAGTGCCCATCAAAATCTTTATCCTAAAAGCCTTGGCGAGCTGTGGAAGACTTTAAAATCCATTCCTCATCGCAGATGTCTGATACCCAAAAGAAAATTCCCCTTAGAAAACGTCGAATCCATGGGTCTACAAACGAAGGGGTACATTTAATTTTTTGAAATTTTGAACCTTAGAAAAATCATTTTTCATCAAATTTATTCCAATTCTTCATCTCTGGGCATATTTTCTTGCTCTGTCTTGAAAATTTTCATCATTTTCGCGAAGTTGGCATTTTCTGACTTCTCCTCGCCAATTTTATCCATGTCTTAGAAAAATTTCATCACTCTTTCAACTTGGGCGTATTTCTTCTAGAGGTGAAGTTTTGTGCCTTCGAAAAAATTTCAAATAAAATCACTAGCATAGGCGCATTTAGGCATCAAGGAGGAATTTGAATTTTGCCTTAGAAAATTTCTTTCCATTCAACTTCAATCATGGCGCATTTCACATATTGAGGACTTAAGTCTTGTCTTATTCATCTCATCTTACACCTTGGCGCGTTTAGTACATGGAGGAGGACATTTTCACCACGCCTTAGTCATTTTAATCCACCAACTTCACCTTCACTGACTTCAACGCCTTGGTAACTCCCCCTTATCTTTACCTCAACTTGGGCGCATTTCACACATGTAGAAGGATGGGCGCACTTAGAGGGTGGAGAAGGATAAACTTTCAACGCCTTTGACTCTTTTTGACTCCTCTTCAAGCATGGGCACATTTTGGACCCCAAGGTGGATTTAAAATTTTGTCTTTTCCTAGCTTGCTTGAGCGCATTTAGCATGTGCAGGAGGATGAACGCCTCGACTTAGAATTTTTTTAGCATCTTGACTTTGAATGAGGGGGCATTTCATACATGAAGGAGGACTTAACTTCATGCCTTAGAATATTTTGTAGCTTCCATTACCTTGAGGGTGCATTTAGCATGTGGAGGTGGACAAACTTCATGCCTTAGAAAATTTTTCTATCACCTTGACTTAGCATGGGCGCATTTGGAGGGGGGAGGTGGATTTAAGTCTTCACTTAGGATATTTTATGGCTTCAAGGGGAGTTGGGCACATTTGAGGGGGGTCAGTAGGACAAACTCCAACACTTAGAAATTTTTTTTGTTATCACCAGCAAGGCAAGTTGGGCGCATTTTGGGGGTCAAGCAGGATTTGATTCAGACTTAGAATTTCTATCAACTGCTAATTCAACCTTGGGCACATTTGGAGGGTCTTGCAGGACAAACTCAGTGCCCTAGACAATTTAATCAACCTGGCTTGAAGATGGGCGCATTTTTAGGGTGGAGGAGGATAAACTTCATCACTTAGCCATTTTTCTTTCCTTTTGCCAGCTTCTCCACGCCCTGCTATATATAGTAAGTTCTTTGATTCTCACATCTTTGAAGCTCGAATTGACTTGAAATTTTAACCACAGGATCCTCATGACTTAACTGATCTGTTCACACTGCCGTCCCGAGCTGACCTACTATTTATGGCACGTTTCTGAGGGTGGTTTACTATTTACAACAACTGCCTGATTTTGGTACTTCCCCAACTCCGTTTGACTTGAAATCTGAATGATGTGACCCTCATCGGATGACTTGCCCGTTCACACTGGCGCCTGTTGCTGACTTACTATTTTTAACCTGTTTCTGGAACGCCTTACTATAAATAGTAAGTGCTCCGATTGCCTTCAAATTTTACCGGTGGATAGCTTGAAAGATGCTGATCGCAGTGGGATACACTGGTTTTCGAAAATTCTGACATTTTACCCCTCATTTTGGGTCTTGAAGTTGGAAATCCTAATTTGACTTGCATGCATATAAAATGACCTCCGTTTAACTTCGTTTCTGTTGCACTTCGCCCTGTTTGTGATCCTGATGTGCTGGGCAGCCGCCGGAACGAACCTGCTAAAAATAGTAAGTCCCTGAAAACTGATCATCTCACTTTGCATGTCACATCACTGCATAGCTCTTGAAAAACCCATAAAGAATCACTTGACATGCGCTGAAAACTCTGACATGCAAACCCTAAAAATAGCCTCTGAAGTCGGCTCCTGAAAAAGTCTTGATCCTGGTTTGCATGTTACACCGTTGTGAAGGTCTCGAAAAGCCCACAAGGAATATGCTGACAACAACGTTAGTCTCAAATTTCAACTTGATTACTTCATTTGACCTCAAATTGGCTGGAAAGTTCAAAACCCTAATTCTCAGACTTAGCCAAAATCTCACATCAGACGGGCACATCCCCGGAAAGACAGACGGCAAAAAAGAGAGACGACAGCAAAACAAACCAAAAACCAAGCCAAAAGACCCGAACAAAGCAAAAATTAGGGGGTCCCCATTTGCAATGGGGCGATGTGTGAAAAGGTCACAACAATACCTTATGCTCTTTTCTTGCAACATTAAATCCAGGAGGTTGCATCATGTATACCTCTTCTTCCAAATCTCCATTGAGGAAAGCACTCTTCACTTCCATCTAGTGGACCTTACAGCCAAACTGTGCTACCATGGCTAGGATAAGTCGAATGGCGCTCATCTTTGCTGTAGGAGCAAAGGTTTCCTCATAGTCAATTCCTTCTCTCTACGAGAACCCCTTAACCACCCACCCAGCCTTGTATTTATCCAGTGTTCCATTAGCCTTGTATTTTACCTTGTATACCCATTTGCAGCCAATGGGTATCTTCCTTGGTGGAAGATCTGACAGAAGCCACGTGTTGTTCTTCAAAAGACTATGATGCTCATAATCCATAGCCTTTTCCCATCCAGGTTTACCCTTGGCCTCTGAATATTGCTAGGGCTCATAAACACTCTGAATGTTGGTCATAAGAGCAAAGTTTACTATGGTCTTTTTGCTCTTGCCTCTAGATGATTTTCCCTCAACAAGCTCATCATCATGAACATCACCAATGAGGTTTTCCCACCACTTAGGGTGAGCAGGAGATGCATCTTCTTCCAAATTAGGATGAGCATCATCATTACTTGGGCCGCCTGGAATAATACCATTTGGATGCTGATCCAAGTTATCTTGAGGAAAATCTACGGTACAAAATCTTGCCTATGAGATTCCACAATGTCAGAATCATCAGAGTCCCTCCCTGCTGGTAGAGGATCTTGCCTAGGAGATTCCGCAATGTTAGAATCATCAGAATCCCTCCCTACAGGTGGAGCTACTGAAAGCTTAGCTCCCAAATCCTTTGTCTTTAGAGGCTGATTGTTAGGACTCTTGATGGGAGAAGAAAGCAAAAAGGGGCCACCTTCCTCATCAAACACAACATCCCTATTGAATGTCAAACGATCAGTGGCCACATCAATCAATCGGCAGGCCTTATGATTGTCACTATATCCTGCTAGCATTAACTTTTGGCCAGTGTTACCCAGGGATGCGTCCCCAGGTCTAAATCCCCTCGTCCTTGTCCCAGAAACATCCAGGGGATAGGGGACGGCTAGGGGATGACAACAGTGTACTATGTTTAATATCACATGCATATTCACAATGAATTTTGAATTTTGAATGCATATTGAGTATTGACAATGAATTCTTAACACAAATGTTATATGCTAAGTTTCTATAATTATATGTGCATGCTTTATCCAGGTTTTCATATGAATATTTGAAGTTTCCCTATATATTTTAAATTTTTCTATATTTTATATAGCCATCGCCCCGTTGTCTCCAAATTTAGCTTGAAAAATTGGAAACTTGGGGACTTGTCCCGCTGTCCTCGCCCTAGAAACTTGGGGCAACACTGCTTTTGGCTCTTGGATTCTAGCTTGGTCCTCTTGGCATCTAAAATCCAAACATACACAGTCGAACCAAACACTCTAAGATGAGTGATTCTTGGTTTCCTCCCAAACCATGCTTCCTTTGGGGTCATCTTCTTGACGACCTGTGTGAGAGACCGGTTAAGAAGGTGTTGGCGTTACAATTCGCACCTTTGGAATGCATATTGGCAACAAACAACTATGCACAGTATTAACTGCTCTTCAAATTAGGAGGGGAAGCTCCCTCTTTTGCTGTTATGCATAAAAAGTAAAGTAATCTAAGCTCCTATCTTTTTTACTCAGCTGGTAGAGGCACAAGGTTATAAAACCATTTACATTGCAGCTGAGGTTTTTCTAGTTTCATAGATCTCAACTACAACTAGGCTAAAACTTAATATCTATCCTATATCCTCAAGTAAAATCAGAGCAAGAGGAATTAGGAGCAATTGGGAATGTTTGACGATAAACTATATCTTAGGATTCCTAAGGAGGCGAGGTGTTCTATCTGAGGTGTAGGCTGAAATAAAGGTTACTTGAAACAACATCAAACAGCAAGCTAGATCTCAGAATTGCCAAGGAGGCAAGGTGTTTTGTTAGAGTTGTAGACTGAAATGAAGATTACTAGAAACAACATTAAACGATCATCCTAATCTCTAAATTCCCTCGAAGGCTCATTTCTTTTTCGTGGTGTAGATTGAAACAAAGATTATAAAAACAAGTGTTGATAAACTTTAAAACTTTGGATAAAGGCTCATTGCTCTTTTGATTTATTTCTTCAAACTCGATCAACGATTACAAATATTTGGGACAACAAATGGTACGAAATCATACAAGATGCGATCAACCAAACAACTCTTAGACAAAGAGTGAACCAATATTGACTTGCAAGCTTGATGGATTAACAACGCAACAATTTTGTAGTAATAAAAATTAAACAATAATGAGCAAGGTTGCTCTTATTTATAGAAGGTCAAAGGAGTAGGGAACCCTAAAATCTCCTTTAGTTAACATTTAGTTCTTGCCAATCAGCAAGATTTATTCCTATGTCTAAAATTAGGTAACCTAATAGTTAATTGGAAAGACTACTTCAGTTAATTGATTCTAAACTAAACTAGAACTCCATATGTACATAGGTGTCTCCAAAAATAGACATGCACGATTGGTGGGACAATGAGTTAACTTGGAAAGAAGCATCAAGTTAACTGCTGTGTCTAATGTCTATTTGGAAAAGGTGGGATGTCCTGATTAGTAGTTCATTGGTTGCCTCCCCGAGCAATCATCTCCTCCAAGAAACAGTTAATTGCCTCATCATTCGGATCACTGATACCGCTCTAAAGCACTCAATGTCTTCGCAGCATCTCTTCACCGTCTGTGATCTGACTTTGCAATTCTCTTCCACTCTTGGCTGCTTCGTCAAATTGTGCTGACATGGCTGCAAGTTGACTCAACTTGTAGTCAACTGAATCACCGCTTGAAAATACTACGGATGAGGTTTTGGAATTTCATCTGCACTTCATTGTCCGCAATCTACTCACCGTCTTCACATTGATACTGGCAAGGGACTTGTGATATGAAAGCTCTCACAAACTTGATAGCACTCGTCACCTTTTGTCTA
>VDFB02028311.1:0-69312 GCA_007258455.2 Sequoia sempervirens
AATTATTTTGGGGTTGTTTGGAGTTGAGTTATGTAAGGATTAGATTCATGGGAGTGATTTTAGGTCATGTCAACCTAATTTTTTGATGAATACACATCTACTATCTATATTAATAATAAAGATAAAGTTACATATTCACAATAATAAGGGTGGGTGATAAGAAGGCACACCTTGAGAGTCACATGGGTAGAGCCTAGAAAGCCAAAAAGTCAAAGTCACTTCAGACTAGCCTAGAAAACCATAATCATTACAAACATATAGAACAAAAACAACCATCAAGTAGCCAAGGTAGTGCCAATAGAGCCAAGAGGTTCTCTGTCATCAATGTGTTTCCCCCATACATCAATGGGGTCTGGAGTGACATGTGGAGGAGCAACGGTGCATCCATCATCAATAGGTTTATCTTTATCTTTATCTTTATCTTCACGATGGGGTGAGATTGCAAGCACCAGATGCAAAAATATTTTACCAAAGTCTCACCAATTAGAGCCAATAGTAGGAGTATCATCAGCGGGCCACCTGGAAAAGACATTGCTACTCCTCACACTTCCTCAAGATGGCCAACCCTGGCCAACCCACGAAGGAGGAGAACAAGTTTGCGTAGGAAGGTGAGAACCACACTAAAGAGTAGATTGAGAGTAGGGGTGAGTAGAGCCACTTCATTGTTGGCCTTGAGAGGGTGACTGACTATGAGAGGAAGTGGGAAAAGAAGGAACCCAAGTAAAAGTACATGGGGCATTGCCCCAATGATCCAAAAGCACCTAAAGGTGAGCCACCTAAACTGCAACTGTGTTCGCCTGAACTTGAATTTGTAAGAGCACATTAGAGTAAATAATATCTTTAGAATACAAAGAAACATTTCTATCCATTTGTGTGTTAGCAAATATGTTGTAATTTCTATCTTTCTAGATATTGAAGAGGATTTTCACTTTGAAAGTGTGCCAAAGCTGAGTATATTTACTAGGAAGTCTAGGTAAGTCTCCTAGCAGATTCATATGCCAAGAGAATGGCTCAAATCTAAACAGCCAAAAGAAGTCATGAATCTAATTCCAAAATTGTTGAGCTTTGGTGAAAAACTAGAAAAGATGCTTAAAAAGACTCAACTTTCCCACAAAAAGGGAAACGACGGTCCCAAACCTCCAAGTGAACAATTCAAGAACCCACATGCAAGCCTTGGAAGAGAATACACTAAGAAAAGTGGAAAAGTTTCAGCTCAACACTTGTAGACCAAGTGATAGAGAATCCTTTTCACCAGACATAAGCGGGAGATTGAAGAAGCCATATATGGTTCAAACTTTCAATCATAGGAAAGTGTGGTGAAAGCCATCTATAACCAAGCCTAGGCTTGTTGTTCCTGAAAGGGGTGTCTGGGTATCACTTCCAGTCCTTCCACTAGGGATTGGACCCACAAATTCCTACCTTATGAAGCATTTCAACAAGAATATTATTCACTAGACCATCATAAGTAACACAGTCCAAGTTTAATCCTCTAAAGGGCATGAAAATATTTCCATGGCATGATGCACATTGTGGGTCTATGGAACACCTATGGAAAAGTTTGAATACCTTTCTTGTGGAATCTTAGCACCTTAAGCCAAGGCGACTTAGCTTGTGGCTAACCATTACTAGAAAAAAGAGGTGACCACCCAATATTTTTTTGATTGAGTAAAATCCCATCACAAAAACCAAAGCTAGCCCAATGAATCGAGTGCTTAACTTCCTCCCAGGCACTCCAAATTCTCTTGGCCACAAAGGTTCCCACAATTTCAATTGGCTCCCTCATGACCAAAAGGGTTTGAAATCCAATCCCCTTCTAGGAAAGTCTATGGATAGGAAAACTATATTGAATGCAATGCCTGAGGAGAATCTTCCATGCTTCATCTCCAGTAAGAGCATGAATTATCCATTTCACACATAAGGAAGTCCCTTGACATTGAGTGGAGAGCATCCCGAGTACTCTAGAATCTCTGGTAAGGTAGAAAAACTCCTTGGCAACACAGTGAAACCCTTTGTAGGTATTCGCAAAGGTCCAAAGGAAGCTTGAAGTAACTTTTCAAGCTTTCCATTGATAGCTTTTGAAGGGGCTAAGAAAGAGGAGTAGTAGACATGTGTGGCCACTAAAATATTGGAGCACACCTAGAATTTTCCTGCAAGAGAAAGATGCTTGATAATCTATTAGTCTAGCTTTTAGTCAATCCTGGAGAGTACAACTTGCCACAACTCAATCAAAGAGGTCTAGAAGGTAAACGGAATGCCCAGGAACTAGAAAATTTCCCCTAGGCCAATCCATTTCCAATTGTACTATTGAAACCAATGAGGAGTGGGAAATATGGATTGTCTATAACAAAATTTTTTTTCTATTAAATGGTAGAACCAGATGCTAGGAAAAAAATATTAATACATTCAAGAGTCGCTTTGATATTTTTCTCTTCCTTCAGAAGAGTGAGAAAAGAGTCATCATGAAAATGGTCATTAACTAGCTGAGCCTAGGTGTTAGGAAGAGAAATTCCTTTGACACATAGTTGGGAAGATACATTGGCTAAGAGATAGCCAAATCCTTCGACAATAAGCACATAAAGAGAAGGAGCAAGTGGACATCCTTTCGGAATGGAGTGGAAGATCCCAAAGGCAAGAGATTGGCAGCCATTAATGGTGATACAAGCAAAGGCATCTGCGAAGAGAATTTGGATAGCCTAAATGAAATTAGGCCCAAACCCCAAGGCTTGCAACATGGATAGAGCAAAAGGCCATTCAATGTCGGCATAAGCTTTAGGAAAGTCTATTCTAAGAAAAATAGCTTTCTAGTCTGAGTGCTTAGCCCACTCCATGCCTTCCCACAAAACAATGATGTTGTCCATGATAAATCTAGACTTGATAAATCCAGTTTACTCTGGGAACACAATCTAAGGTAGAAGATGGTGAATCTTCAAAGCCAAAGCTTTGGAAATAATTTTGTAAGAAACATTGAGGAGCGTGATAGGTCACTAGTTACAAATATCCTTGGGATCTTGAGTCCTAGGTATAAATTTAATATTTTATTTTTTTATTAACTTACCTAGGGATTTGGAATGAAAATCCTCGAGATAGACTTTATGCAAGTCATGCCCAACATAGTCCCAAAGGGCCTTGTAAAATTCATAAGGGAAACCATCAATCCTTAGGGCCTTGTCATCATCCATAGAAAAAATGGCTTCCTTTAAGTCTTTAAACTGTGAGTAATTGGTCACAAAATTCTCTCTAGGATGAAGATAGCCTATTTGGCACAATAAAAAAAAAAATCTTGAAGGGGTTCTTGTCACTCTGGTGTAAACTGTTGAGTAGTGAAAACTTGCTCATGGTGACAAAAAAAGGCTTGGAGAATGTCAAGTATCTCAGAGAGCACATGAATTCCATATTTATTTATTTTAATGCCTGGAGATGAGTATCTGGAACATAGGGCCAAGAAAAACTCCTTGGAGGCACAGTTGCCAATTTTTAACTAGTGCAATCTAGCTGTGATTTGAGGACCTCTCATATTATAATTATTTGAAACTTTCTTTTTGTGTCTTAATTCCACCACCCTGACTTGTAATGATGGGGAGAAAGCATTGTTCACCGAAGCCTTGGTAGCCTCATAAGACCACTAGCAAAAAATGGTTAGTTGGCACCCATAAATGTGCAAAAAAAAATTCATGCAAGTGATAGCATCATTCCACCAATTAATCCAATGTATATTATGAGTTGGCCTACACTCAAAATTCCAAAATCTATGAATATGATCCAATGTGGGTTGATGATAAAGAAAAGATTTGTTAAAAAGAGAATTGTGTTTTGCAAGCCTAAGGCTATCTTGTCTCCAATTCAATGTGAAAAGAAATGGGGAAATGATCTAACAAAGTAACATCCACTAATGGCTTAACCATGAGTGAAGAACTACAAAAGAGAAAAAATATTGAGCCAAGATCATAGCATGATCAAGACATTTAAATATCCTATTAGAGCCAGCCCTATAATTACACCAAGTGTGCCAGAGGGAATGAGAATGGCGGTGACCAATATAGGGATCAAAGAGCCCCAATTTATTACACATGTAAAACCACATCTCCCTTTCGCTAGTTGCCCATCTGAATGGAAAAGTGTCATCTTTATCATAGGACATCTCAAACATATTGAAATCCCCACACAATAACCAAGTAGGAACTAGAAATGAATTGACAATCCAATGCCAAAGCATAGAGAATTCCATCACATCATTGGAAGCATTAACATTAATTATCCCAAACAAATGATTATCAATGTTGAGAATGATCCAAATGAGTTGATGTGTGGGGTCAGACCCGTGGTCAACCACACAAGCATGTCATCATGGTTGAAAAGGGTGATAGCTCTACCATGCCTAGCTTCATGATCAATACAAAACATTTGAATAGCTAGCCAAATAGAGAGACAAGCCGACGTGAGAAAAAAACCAAAAATTTAAACTTCTTGGAGACAAAACACTTCAATACTAGAATATTTCTTCAAACTATCCTTAATAGAATGCATTCTGGATTGGTTTGTTAGACCTCTAACATTCCAAGAGAGGAAATTCATGAGTGAAACACAATGTTGTCTAAGTCTGACTCCTCTTCATCTAGAGAAGAGAAGCGATTTTGCAAAAACTCTAGCGGAACTCACCCAATTTGAATAGTTGGAGAAGAAAATCTCCATTTCTCTTCCACCTATTCACCTTCTTCCAATGGTGGGTAGGGACTGTGAGGCTACCTTTGAGCTCTTGACATCATAAGAGAAATGTTCAACTACGCTATCATAACAGAAGTAGGCTAAGGTATATCCTTTTTCCTAGGTTGCACTAGAACATTATCAGCCCTGATGAGAGCCTCTTTCCCCTTTTCTAAAGGGTTTGAAACATTTTTTGCTAGATGAGGGACTTTGGAAGCTAACCTAGAGCCATTGGACTTATTTTTTATGGTTTCTAACTGTGGTCCATTTCTCATCAAGTTTGGCAATAGAATTATCCACCTGACGAGGCTTTTCAGATTCTCATGGTAGAGGAGTACAAGGCACTGCCAAAGGGTAGTCCTTGATCTTGTGGTCTATGGATTGACACCTATAACACATGTTAGGAAAATTAAAATATGTGACCTTATGGGTATGCCAAAGAGCTCCAATTTTAATGTCAATGGAGTCCTTTAAATCTTGTGAAAGGTCTAATTCAACATAGACCCGTTTCAGGGTCAGGCCTAAAAAAACCTCTCTAGCTCAATATAAATGACTCTCCCTAGAGATGATGCAATATGATTCAAAACATGAACACAAGGCAAATGTAAACCTAGAAATTCAATCCAGACTTGGACTTGCAACATGGTGTCATCTGAGACAATGAAGTCCTTGGTCCATGCTTTAAAGATCAACAAAGAAGGCCCAACATACTAGGGACCATGTGTCTGGATTGCTTGGACATGATTGACCTCCACAAAATGGAACAAGAAAAAACCCTTGGTTAAATTTTGGATCATATCAAGGTGGACCCCATGAGGGGCTTAGGCCTTGTTGAACCATTCTTTAAACACACTTTGAGGGGGAATCCTCCCAAAAAAAATCCAACAAGGGTATGTTTCTCAAGCCATTGACAATCAAAATCAAAATCAAGCAAAGGTAACACCACATCAACTAGGGAGTCAAAATAATTACCTTGTGAAATACTTTCTAAACAAAATTTCAAGGTCATTTATTCAAAGGAGGAGACATTAAGTAGATTCATTGAACTTCCAACACCAACATGAAATGATAGGTTAGAGCTAGTTGAAGGCATATTAAAACTAAAAAACCATAGTAAATGTAGTTGTACACACAGGAAATAAGAAAATTCTTCTGCAAAGAGTGTAGTGTGATGTAAGAGGGGCCAAGAATGACCACAGACACAAGAAAACCCTAGCAGAGCTTGTACACCTTCCAACCAATCCCCAAGAACAATATTGCCATAGTGTATTATTTTATGTCAACCTATTTTAATGTGTTACATGTTTTTATTCCCCCTACAAGGTGTGTGTGTGTGTGTGTGTGTGTGTGTGTGTGTGTTAATAATTTTAACTAACAGATTATATGGTGTTGCACATTTCATCTAATTAGGCCAACCTAATTGATGTTCCAAGTGTTTGTGGATATTGTAGATATAAATATAATTTTTCAATTGAATATTGAATGTATGAGATATGAGTATCATGCGAATGTAATGTGAAGTGTAATAGTGTAAATTGTGAATAGGTTGATAAGTAGTGAAGTATGAAGTGTGTTAATTCAATTTTCTAAGCCTAATTAGAAAATTGTATTTAGCATATGTTATAGATGCATTATAATCAATTCAATATCTAGTAGTGAGCCACCCTCTTTTCTAATTTAGGAAGTCATTTCTTCTATTCTATAGATAGTGAGTCCTCCAAATAGTGATTCCACTTGGTAGTGATCCATTCTACAATATCTTGTAACTAGTATTATATATTGTGAGCTAATCCTCACTGTGGTTTTTCCCTTTTTTGGGTTTTCCATATAAAATTTGGTGTTCATGTTTGCATTGATGTGATGCATTCTTTTAACATTTCCTTCCATAACTTCAAACTTAATGATTTCTTTTTCAAATGAATTTTAAGTTAATTAATTGAAGGGAATACTAATTCAATCCCCCTCTTAGTATTCCAAGTGTTCAATAATTGGTATTAGAGCTTGGTTCCTTTAATTGGCTTGATAATTGAGGTAGATTTTAGAGATTGAACACATGGTATCTAGGAAGTATCCTATCCCTTCGTAATAAATTCCTATGGTGGGATTTACTGAAGAAGATTGTAAATTTGATATGAAAGGAGAACTCAAATTAGCCTTGGATGATCTAGATAAAACAAAATGTGAGAACAAAGATCTAAAAGAAAATATTAAGAATGTAGACGAGTGCATCAAGAAGTTGAGGGTGAAGAACAAGAAGCTTAAAGAAAGATACAACGAAGTAAATGAGTAGCTTAAGCAATCAAATGAAATAATCGCTAGTCTAAAATTGCAAGTTGAAGAAGGTAAAAGGATTGAAGATTGCTTGAAGGTTGAATTGAAAGAAAAAACTAAACAATGCTCAAATCTTGAACTAGGGATTGTGACGTTAAGAATAGATCTAGAGAAAGTGAATAATCAAGAGGAAAAATTCAATAAGAGATCCACCTTGCTTTATGAGATGATTACAAGTCAAAAGGCTTCTAAAGATAAAGAAGGATTAGAGTTTGAGAAAGGAGAGAGTTCAAAGATAAATCAAACTCCAAATAATGCTAAAAAGAAGAATGACACAAAGAAGATTGTCAAACAAATCTGAAATTAGACTTGAAAGATTTGAAGAGATGACCTATTAGACAACCAACTACACAAAGGTATTTTTCAAGCTACCACCTATTAGACAACGAACTAACCTAGGATACAATAATATATAGATATGACAACTAAGAATTCTAGAAGGAATCTTATAATCCTAAGTAAACTTAACATTTGAATATGTACCATAAGTCCCTAGTAAGAAAATTAACTAGGTACACGATATTTATTCACACCAACACCCCCCTTAAGTGAAACTTAGGGAGAAGATTATTATTCAAACTATTCAAAAATTAAGATGGGTATTAACTACAATTCCATGTTAGGTACCCATTTACAATGAACATGAAATAAATGAAATCTATCAAAAATAGATAAAAGGAGAAAACTCAATGGGAAAAGAACTCTTCTCTAAAAGAGATAAAAAAAACAAACAAGATGATGTATGGAGGAATCAATGATAACCCCAAAGGACTTTATCCATCATGTATATACAATCAATAAACTCCTATAAAAGGGAAATACAAAGACAAGATATCCCCCCCATAATGTGTAATCTCTTGCAAATATGATAAGTGTTCTGAAGGGAAAACATAATCCAATGCCAACAAACAATGTTTCTCCCCTTGGGAAGAAGATACACCAAGTACAAATGTAGGAATGCTTCCTATTTTGAATAGGATTTGGTAGGAAGATGAACCCATTTATATTGTGTCTCTGAAAGTTTCTCTTGTGTTACCAAATTCTTAGATGATGATGGTGATGCCACAATCCAATTAGGTACATGACCAATCACAAAAAAAAGTGAAAAATTAGGAACAAATGGAAATTGATCGTGGACAATTTCCAAAGATAAAAATGAAGTGGCAATAGTTGATCCATGAATATCATCAAATAAGAGAGGTAAAACCTCAAATTTTTCCTCTAAAGGGTATGTGCAGGATCATCATGGAAAAACCAAGCCTTTAAGTGGCAAAATTTTTAGAAAAATCAGAGTTAGGAAACTTGATGTAAAAATTTGAATAAGTTATCTATACTATTTCAAAAATATGTAAGAATAGAATCTATAGAAAATTGAATTTAGTTTCTAGACTACTAGCCTTATTTAAAAAAAAACAAAAATATTTGGTGAAAATTTGAAATTTCAATGCAGTAGTAATTAAATTTGAGGGAAAAAATAAGAAGTAGGTGTTTGTCTAACAACCCTAACCATAATAAAATGATAAGATTCTTTTATAATATTTTAGATATAAGTAGATGACTCATGTCTTGATGTAATGCATATTTTTTTGTAATTTGTTTCATTAAATTGAAAAAGTAAAGCATAATTTCTATTGGTGGAAAGATGCTTAATCTCCTTTAAAAACCCTTTTGTTTCATCAATTTTGAGTAAAAAAAAGTCGTCAGCCACATACCCTACACATACCGATCATATTGCCACTTTGTGGCCCATTATGATCCTGCACATACCCTAAGTATAAAATGCGAGACTAAAAAAATAAAGATGTAATGTGTGATAAGTAGGAATCCCAATCAAGAATACAATTTGAGACCTATTGTAATGAGTTACTTGAAGTACTCAATGAATCATCAACAAAGGAAAATGTGTGATCTCACTTGGACAAGTAAGAGATGTATGAGAAGTCTTTGGATCATCAAGACACCAAAGTTTTGAATCATATTGAAACTCCTCTAATTTATTATCATCATAGGTTATATTGTCAATATCATCAATTAGAATGAGGCAATTTGATGTAGGATCATTTGAGAATGGAGGATTATGTGGATCTCCAAAAAGATCCCAAAATTTGGTCCAAAATGTTCATGGGCACAGGATTCTTGAAATCTTATCCTAGGTCTCTCAAACAATGCTTGGACTAAAACTACAACCAATCAATCCTATGATATGATCATTCTTATTACCTCAAACGTGTTTCTTATATGTTGTTTCTGGCTCAGGTATGAGTCCACAAATGTGAGGCAAAATATTTAGCCACCTACAATGTGTTATTATGACTTTTTCAATGAATCATAGTTTTCCTAAGTTAGAATTATTATAGAAGGATGAGTTGTATATAACACATGATTAAAATGATGGTAATCTTCTCTAATAACAAAATATAAGATCAATACATAAAATATAGCTAAAATGAAGTACAAAGATAAAAAAAAACCCTCCTAATAATCAAAATATCTAAATAGTCTCCAATATATACCCATTGAGAAAAAACTAAAATCACAATATAACTAGGATAAAAATAGGAAAAAGTACAATGATGGCTAGATAGAGCTCCTCAATACCTTTCCAATGATGCAAGCATCGTGAAAATTGGAGAACGTGACAAAAGGTTATGAGCTTGGGAGCCAAACAAAATATCTAACTTCAATTGACAATAAGTATGATCAAATAATTCTTTTTTTTTTCAAAATAGCCTACACCATTGGAAAATTGAGAGAACTAGCTTTCCAAAAATATCTCATTTGAAAAAAAGGGCCTCTGGGGTTGAAAGTTATAGCAAAATGAAAAGGGATTGTTTTAGGCATGTGCAAACTAATTAGGCACAAAATATTAGCCCTTAGAGGCTAATGCCTAGTCACCAATGTGACTACGGGTGAAAAATTTCCAAAAAATTAAATTGATGCTGATGAGTGACATAGGGTTTGGGAGGCAGGCGATGGGATAGGTGGCGACTCCTCACATGCCACCACTGCACTATAGCCCCTAGTGCTATGATGTGATTGAGGCTTGGGGAGCTGACTGATTTGACATGTTGACAAAGGCTTACAAACCAACAAGTGTTAGGTATGACTCACTACAAAGTAAATAAATTTTTCTACCCAAAAATATAAAAAAATTGAACAAAATTTTAAGTAGTGCTTGAATGAAAAATTTATTTCCTAAAATTTTAATAAAATTGTATATTTTTAATATTAAATTTTCCTATGAAAATAATTTTTTTATCGCCTAGTCAAGAGGCTATAGGGCCTACTCGAGTAAAAAAAATTGCCTCAAAAACCACTAACATTGAATGTAGGAAAATTTTATATCAAAATTCATTTCCTAAACATTTTGATCACAATGGCAGGGCCAGATTTTTCCCTAAGTTCCCTAAAATTTCAGCTACCCTAGATCTTGCAAATGTAACCCTCAAAATAAAACCTTGATATATTAGGAAAAACATAACCAAATTTGACAAACCAAAGGGAAAATATGAATTTTTTTAATTCCTTGGATTCAACAATGATGTCCTTGAAACCCCATCATACACCCAAATAAATCTTCAAGCCAACACAAAACCCTTAGATCTGGGAAGGAATATGCAACACTAGAGGTCTGACACCATGTAGGAGTGAAAGGGGACTCCTCAACACCCCCATTAATAGTTGGCTAGACCAAAATATCTTCCACAAGAGATAAAATGGTAAGAATATATTGCTATGATAATGGATACAATATTACAAGATTCAATATGCTAATATACATGAAATTCCTCGCTTATATAGGCAAGGTGAGAAGAAGGATTAGTCAAGATTGTGACAAGTATATTAATCCTATCACATGAGACAACTAACTCATAACAACCTAGGATAAGATGAGATCTAGAAATGACAACTAATACTTATAGAAGGAATCTTATAATCCTAAGTAAACTTAACATGTGAATATGTCTCCTAAGTCCCTAGTAAGGAAATTAACTAGGTACAAGACATTTATTCACACCAACAATCCAAAGCTATGAAGAACAGATTTTTTTTTAAGTGGTTTGGTAGATTGGAATATAATTAATAATGGAGCTTTTGATAATAAAGGATGGTATCTTCTATATTTTTTAGAATTGTTCAAAGAGATCTCTATTGAAAAGATACTAAGATCTTCACCCCTCAATCCTCTCTTAATTTTCTTATCTTTATCCTTTGATCCAATCCATTATAGCAATAGTATATTCTATATTTTTTTAATTTATTAAGAGAACTCTTGAGGTGGGGAGTTCCTTGAACTATAATTGGAAAGATCCTAATAGTTGTCTTGAATGGGTATCTTCCAAAGATTGGGGCCCTATATTCTATTCTTCAACATCAACCATGTTTCTATCTTGCAGATTATAATGCTCTTACATCCATCCATGATTCTAGATGAAATTATATCACGACTCTTGGATGCTCTATCCTTGATAGGAAAAATGGTGAGGATAGATAATTTCCTACTTGGAGTAAAACCTATGACAAATGTAGATAGCCTAAATGCATCTTCTCCATGTAGCTTCTTTTTCACAATAAAATTCTCACCTAGATAATATTAAAAAGTGAGGATTTCAAGGCCCATAAAAATATGTTCTATATACTATTGAGAAAGAATGTATTTCTCAGCTCTTCTTCTAGTGCTTTTTCAATCTAGCTATTTGGGAATAATTCTAGAAGATCTAAAATTGACTCATTATCCATGCTACCTGTCTAATCTATAGGTTGGCCACCCTCTATGGCTATCCTTTGAAGGTGGCCCAGGGGATGGGTCATATTTACATCCTCTAGTAGTCATGGATTGAATTGAATGATCATATTTTTCAAGGTCATTAGTATCTTATCACATAAATATGACAGGCTTTGGTTTTAGTTAAGGAGGAAATTGGTGGTCAGTGTTTTATGGATGAAAGATTAGCTCCCTTTGATATTCATATTTTAAAAATACTTGAGCTTTACTTTACTAACACATAAAGTATTATCATTTTCTCTAAGTGGGAGTTTTTACCACATAAAAATGCATCTTAGATTCTCCATCTTGTTCAAATGATCATTTTGAACTCCCCATTTCTTTTCTAATGCAAAGCAAGCTTGAAGATTGTCACTCTCTATGAAACTCTTCCACAAATCCTTTTTTTTATTTCTCTTATAATTTTTTTTTGGCTTATAATGCTTGATATGTTTGTCTTACTAGCATTGCTAAAAAGTGGCTCCCTTTATTCCATGTTTGTGGTAGTTTGGTAGGATCTCTATATTTTTCATGGAAATGGGATTGTGGAAAACTCTTGAAGGTTTTATGGTTTCTTGCCTTGCTTATGGCTCTAGTAATTTGAAAATCATTGTCTTGTAACATATTATGATTTCTTATTATGATTTTTTTTGGCTATATTTCTTAAATATTTTCACTAAAACAATTCATAAATACTCTCAAAGTAAACTAAAATAATTTTTTAAGTAAATAAAATAAAATAGTTTTTAGAGAAATAAAATAACCCAATATTAATATTTTTCTAGATAGATATATTTTGTCATTTTAATTCTAAATATAAATAAAAAACAAAACAAAGTCATTAATAAGATGTTTAAATAGCTACATGTACATTTAATTGACGAGTGTCAACTAATAATACTCTAGATCAAAAATTAAACATAAACTTATTAAGATGATTTTTTATTTTTTATTTTAAATTTCTCTAAAACTAATAATAACAATTGAACTGAAGAAACAAAATTAGCTTTTAAAATATATAATATGAATGTAGTGATATGAATCTGCCATAAAACTATTGTTAAATATAAGTATACAAATATTTTAAATAAAAATCATTTTAATTTTAAATAGTAAATATTTTTGGTACACGTCACAAGCACGTCAGATAGATGCCGGAACGTGAAAGTGACCTATCACGTGCTGCATGGAGCTTTTAATTTATCCGCACTTGTAATATGCCTACAGATTTTCTAGCTGGCATTTTTATCTTGTCTACAGATTTTTTCCCTTGTCCATTACAGCAAAAACGCGTGGCCTGCTGCACCACTAGGGAAAAAGTAGTGTTGGAGCCCTGTGGCACGATAGAAACGCTGCCTAAAGCCATGATGCTCCATGGCTCCAACTCAATAATACTATGAATTTTGCTTGAAAAAGGAGGTCAATGGGAGAGAGAGGACACATTGACAAAAGTATGATTTAGTGTATGATTATGGGTCTCATTTTTCTAGTGTACAAGTATGATTTAGTATATAATTATAGGTCTCACTTTTTTAGTGCACAAGTATGGGTCTCTCTTTTCATAATGACATGATTGTTGCAACTGATGAGCCCATCATCTACTATGGAATGTAGTAAATTGCATGATGAAATATGATGACATAATCGATAAAGAGTCATTGAAACTCTCTACAAATACTCATAACTTCTATTAGATTAGAGAAATTTGTCTTTATCCAAACTCTGTTGTCCATAAGAGTTTTATTGTCTTTCAACCTAGACAATACTTCATTTTTTGGATGTTGTGGAATAAAAGGAATTGAAAATAATCATCATTGAAGGTTCTCAATTACATGCTTCCTAAAGGTGAGATACTTAACATTGTCGCACAAATGTCTCTACGTACAAACCCAAGAAGTTGAGAATTTCTACAGTCTTGGTAATTTGAGAATTATTGTCAATGGTACTATCTTAGGATACAAATTTCAAAGAAATAAATTTAATTACTAGTACAATTAACTCCTATAATCATGTATGTAGTCACACAATATGTCAATTTATAGTTTGTGTGAATCATGTTATGGTTTCAATGAGTGTATTATCCACCTTTGAAACCATACCCATAAATTTCAATGTCTTGCATAATGGATTGAAACTATAATTTTTATACATGATATCTGTCTCATCAAAATATGCCCAAAAAACTATGTCATGTGATCACTCTCGACTTTCAAAACCCATTTCCATAGAAAATAAATAAATTTATTGCTAGATTGAGTGATAAAGTATATTTCTAAAATTTTGATATCTATTTATTAAGTATGAAAAAATTATTTGAAATTTATATTGTCAATGGACACCACTTACAAATATGTTGAGAGAACAATCATCTATTGTTAAAATAATTCTCCTTTATGCAACATTCACTACTTTGATAAATTGTTGTTTCTGATGGGTAAAAAAACACACCAATAGATTGAGAACATGAATCCTCCCTTAAAATGAATAAATTCCTAAAGATAATCAGTATCATTTATTTTGCTAAAAAAATCATAAAGGAGAAATGAAACTATTCCTATAATTAACAAGCTAATCAAAATATAGTACAATGATCAAGAAATAATAAGGCTCAACATCATCAAGACTATATATTTTAGTGGATAGAAATAAAGATTACTATTTAAATTGATTTTAATCAATCCATGATCAGGCCCAAAAAAGGAACAAAAGGGGAGATGGCTAAAGGGATGAGAAGAATTAGAATACCATTTAAAATACCTAAAATATATTCACTAAGCTTGGTAGCTAAATCTAAAGCAAAAAAATTAGGTTGACATTGCATTTTAGATGCAATTGTAAATGTCTAATGAAAAAAATACAAATTGCATGAATATGCCATGTGAGTTTACATAAATTCCTTCCTAATAATTCATCAAATTTGAAAAATTAAGAGTTATTAAATAAGATCCATAAATGAGTTAGGGAACATTAAGCTTGTAATTTACAATTATATTAATGTCTAATGAATACCTAGAGAAATTATATACAACTAAGCTTCTAATTCGAAGATAAGGAATAGAATCCATTAAATAAGAGAGCTTAGGAAAGCAAAAATTAAATTAAATCCTATGATAGAATTTAAGATAAATTTAATTATTAAGGCAAAGAATTTTCCTTTTTATTAAAAATCTAAAGACAAGTACTCACAACTACATGACACTTGTTATATTTAATTCTAATTATTTGTTTAATGTGCATTTAGTTTTATTAAAATTAAATTTGAAATGTTAAAAAGTAATGGTCAAATTTAGAATTATTATATTAAGAGAGTGTTTACGAATTTACTTATATATTAACTTGATAAGCATTTTATATTAGTAGCAAGGTATAGATCATGTACATAGAAATTAAGATAAAGTTGATATATTTTATTATTTTATTTTATAAATAATTAAATTATAAAATTAATATAAATATCTTATATACATTTATCTATAAGATATTGAGATATATTTCTTGGTATTTTGTGTTTATTAGATAGATGCATTTAATATTTGGGTATGTGCGTGGGATCATGATGGGTCGTGCGACAATATGATGGTATGTGGTTGACGATTATTTTTACCTAAATTGATGAAATGAAAGGATTTTCCGCCAACCCTGTCCACCTATTCCAACTAAAGTCCCAATTGATAGGCTAAAATGAAAACATCTATAGATTTCAATAGTATCACATTTTGAATCCAAACATGTGTGTCACATTCTATGCTTCACATACTATAGGATTAAAAAAAAATAAAAAATTGAATTTCATGAAGTTTTGACGGTTAATGTGGTTAGACATACCGAAGTTTTATATTTTAAAAAGTTGTAAAAATCACTAATTATTTACATGGAAAAAAAATTACAAACAATATGCATCACATCGGTGGCATGAGTCCCTCTACTTCTATATAGCTAAATATTATAAAAAAATATTATCATTTTATTGTGGTTAGTGGCTCTAATAAACACCTACTTATTTTTCCCCGGAAATTTAAGTACCACTACATTGAAATTTCAAATTTTCACCAAATAGATTTTGTTTTTTAAACAAACCTAGTAGCTTAGAAACTACATTCAGATTTCTACATCTTTTATTCTTACATATTTTGAAATACATAGATAACTTATTCAAATTTTAACGCTGTTGCCTAATCCCCACTTTTTCTAAAATTTTTGGCACTTAAGGGCCCTCTGCTTTTTTCCATGATGATCCCCGCACATACCCATTTTTTTATCTACAATTTAAATAATATTTATTTTACATCTTCATATCTTAAATACATAACCACAACAATAATACAAAAAATTTATTAAAAAATAAAGTATATATATATATATCTATATATATATATATATATCATAAAAATTTTACTTAACTTTTCAAAATAAGTTTCATTGATTTTAACTACTACAAATACACAATAAAATATTTTACCATAATTTTTAAAAATAATTAATTTTGAAGACATTTTTATAATACACTTGAAAGATCATTATAAAAAAATCAAATATTTCAAATCAAAACCTAACTAATAATTTTAGTTAAACAAAACAAAGAGAACTAACTTAACTCCAGGAAGTAGTCACACTAGTGGGAAGTGATGTAAAAAATTTAATGCCCTATTCTATTCTATTGTGATTTGTGATTATATGTTTTAACATCATACACCATGCTCATATTGTACATAGAATTCTTCATACTTTTTATTTAAGTACATCAAAATATTCTACATGGAATCCCTTTGAAGTGTTATCTAAATACATCTAAATCTAAATATTTAGAAAATAATTGTTCTTTTCATATCATTATTAATACTCACTAGCTTGCACTCACCTAATTAGCATACAAAAAAAAAATATCATAAGTACTAAAATTATTGCACATTACATTAATTGACCTTTAACATTAATCAAATTATTTTCTAAAATAAAAAATATCAAAGCACATTTTCCTATTCAAAAATGTCACCCATAGGTAAAATGATTTAGTTAGTAGTATACCCTATAGCAAATGAAACTAACAATCCATTAAACGATGCATATAAAAAAATCCATTATTTTATATATTATATGCATTCTCTATACTCGTGAAAATGAACTTGAGCATTAACTTGAACCATGCTAAATAATAAGAAGACTTGATCTCCAAGGTCAAAGGTCTAGCATCATAAATTATATTGGTAATGAGTGTCACATAGTGATTAGTATCTATCTTTGAAATATTACAATAATAAAATTTCTTTTATTTTATGGAGGAATAAATCTATATTGTTGTTAAATAAGTTTTGTAATGTTCTTGAATTTATATTCCATTCATTTAGTGATATTGAAGGAAGAATCAATAGCTCATCATTGAAGTGTAGCTCAAATAATACTTGGTTACTCCTGCCATGATCCCAAAGCTTCGATATGATGAAAGCCATGACAGGTGAATTGGGACTTTCTTCGCTTATCTTGCGCAAGTTGGGTTTTTCAGAAAGTTGGGTTAAATGGATCCATTCCTGCATCTCCTCGGCAATATTTTTTGTTTTGATAAATAGTTCCTCTTGTGGTTTCTTCTCTTCTTCGAGGGGTATTAGGTAGGGGGATCCACTGTCTCCCTTCCTTTTATCCTTATGGCTGAAGGCTTAAGTTGGTCAATAAAAAAGGCAAATCAGTTAAACCTCTGGAAAGGTATAAGAATTCCAAATTTGAGGATCTCCCAAACTCATGGCCTTTTTGCTAATGATACTTTTCTTTATGGTCATGCTTCCATCCATGAAGCTAAGGTAATCAAGAACATCCTAAATGATTTCTCATTGGCCTCTGGCCAAAAGATCAATCTAGCTAAATCCAAAATATTTTTGTTAAATGTTCTAGATTTTATTCAAAATAGGCTAATCAGTTTTTGGGGTTTCTCTGTGGGCTCTTTACCTTGTGCCTACCTTGGCATTCCTTTCTTTGCTAGTAACATCCTTGGTGTTTTCTGGGAAAGAGTTTGTAAGTTAATTAAGGACAAAATTTCTCTTTGGAAACATAAGTGGCTCTCCCTTGCTGGTAAAATTCAAATGATCAAATCTGTCCTAAATGCAGTTCCAATTTATATGATGTCAGTGTTAAAGGCTCCTTGTTCCACTTTAAATCAACTGAAATAAATTATGTGTTCTTTCTTGTGGAATGATAATGTGGGCGGTAAAGAAAAACTCCCCCTTATTGCTTGGGAGAAAGTTTGTTTACCTAAGTACCTAGGTGGCACTGGTATCTGAAATCTCAAGTTTCAGAAGGCTTCCCTTGGTGCCAAGTTCATTTGGAAATTATATCAAATTCCAAACTCTAGATGGGGGAAGTTAATGTTTGCCAAATATTTGTACCCACATCCCAAGGAGTGTATTTTCAAGGCATCTTCCCTCCCTAGTGGATCTGCAATGTGAAATTTTATATCTTCCTGTAGGTCGGTGATCCTTCCTCACCTCTCCTAGGTGATTCAAAATGGTAGGAAAGCAAAATTCTGGGAGGATGTTTGGAATGGGTATCCTGCTTTGTCTCTTTTCAGATTGGGGTAATTTAATGTCTCTACTTAAAAATGCTTGGGGCTCTTATGTGGCTGACTACTTTAGTGTTGCCCTCATAGACTCCATTTATGTTGTTTCATGGAAATCAGTTGCCAATTTTGATATTCCTCAATCTGTAAAGGAAGCTTTTAAAAAAGAATTGGATAAAAGGTGCATTGTTTTCTCTGATAAAGATGATATACTAATTTGGACAAAGTCAAAGTCAGGGAATTACTCTATCAAAGAAGGTTATAACTCTCTTTTGGAATCTCAAAACCATTGTGATCTCCCCATGCTCTCTTCTGGGATGATGCCTACCTCCCTAAGGTAGGTGCCTTTGCATGGATTGCAGTAAATGGGAGAGTCTTAACAGCTGAAAGACTTGATAGACTAGGCCTTGTGACGACCTTCCCATGTGTTTTATGTGGCTATTTCATTGAATTTGTAGACCACCTCTTCACTCGGTGTCCTTTCGCAATACAATGTTGGTATTGGGCTTACACAAAGTTGGGCTGGTGCTCATTGGTTTGTCCTTCCTTAACTTTGCAATTTAAATCTTGGCCTTTATTGAATGGCTCCTCCTTTTTTCACTGTCTCTGGAGAGTAACTCCTTCCTTAATCATCTAGAAAATTTGGATTGAGAGGAACAATAGAATTTTTCGGAACAGAGGCTCTTCGTTGGAGGAAATGCTTCAAAACCTTGAACTCTCAATTTCAGAAGTGGCAAAATCTTATATCTTTAAAAATTTGGAAAGCTTAAAATTTTTCTCAAGTTGGGATGGATTCGTTATCAGAAATTGGTTCCTATTCAAATCTTTTCCCTTTCATGGGTCTTTTACTAGCAAGGTGGATAAAGTGGTGGCATGAAGAGAGGCTAAATGGGTGCCTCCTCCTGCTAATTTTTTCAAAATAAATTATGATGGGGCATCAAGGGGCAACCCTGGTAAGTCTGGGGCTGGGGTAGTAATCTCAGATTCAAATGGCAACATTATCAAAGCTACCTGTAAAGCCCTTCCCCCTGGCACTAATAATAAGGCTGAATTGGAGCCCTTGAGTCTAGGTTTGGATCTCGCAAGGGCCCTTCACTTGGATTCACTAATTATTGAGGGTGATTCTATGGTAATATTTCATGCAATTATTAATCAAAAGTCACAAGTTTGTCATTTACAATACTTGTTAGATAAAGTTCTCCTGCAATTGAACTGGTTCAAATCCTATTATGTTTCTCATGTGTATAGAGAAGTAAATCACTTGGCTGATTGGTTGGCTGACTAGGCAATCGATGTGCAAACCTCATATAAATAATTTAACAAAGAAACCCTTCCTTTATTTCATTCTATTAGCCTTAGAATTGAGAATACGCTTTTCTGTCCTGGTTGTGTGTGCCTCGCTGTAAGCTTCTAGCAGATTCATGTTGTGCGTGACAGCCAATCAATACAATTTATTGAATACAAGGAAGTTTTGCTTGGGTTATACTAGAGATATATACCTCTTTTAGTGCTTGGGGTATGTTTTGATATTTATGCATACATATACTCACTACTTGGGTAGGTGTATATTATATGCATACATATATGTTTCTTCTTAATCCTCATCAAGAATTACCAAGCCAAAACAACACTGGTTGATTCTCAGGTAATATGAACTCCGCTTATAAAACACACTAGGGAGTGAGTATATGGATACCTATAATTTTTGAAGAAGAGCGATGAGCCTCGAATCGCGGATAGTGAGGCTTGACTAGTGCATGAAGTCGACAATTGACTTATAAGGTTTTGTAAATAAACTACCTAGTTGACTATAACCCATTTGAGCTACAAGACAATTATTGTGATCACTTGCCCCATGTGTTTATGCTGAAGTAAAAACATAAATTGTAAATTCATTTGTTTAGTTTGGAGTGCATCAACACCTTCTAGTAAGCTTTTCTATTATTACTGTCGCATTTACCCTAGTTAAAATGTATACAAGATGGATAATAATAAACCCGCACATGCAATGTTTGAAATATTTCAAATTGATGTCTCATGGAATGTGGCAATTGGGTGTGTTAACTCTCTAGAATATACCCATTACAAGGCTTTCAAACTCTCATGCACAATATTTACTCAATCGCTTAGGGAATATGCAGGTAGAAATTTCTTATAATAATGTGATTTACAATTGTGTTGCACCCTCATTTACAAGGCATACATTACCACACCCTCAACAAGTCGTTAAGACATATTGTTATAGGAAGAAATAACTACCCTGGTTAAAATGTATGCTAAATATCCAAATATAAACAAGGCATATTAACTATTTTTGAAATAATTTCTTAAAGTCGATGTCTTCCCAGGGAATGTGATGATTGCAGGCTATTCATAGAATATATTCATTGATAAGGCTTTGGAAACTTTCAGTTAAATTCAAACTAAATTTTAACAACAATGGGAAGAATTTTTTTACTCATAATCTCCATTTATAATTGTTGTATGGTGTTTTCCTCGGATTTCTCTGCATGGGTAGAGGGTAGCTCATGCAGTCAAAATGAAAGAAAATTCATTAGTTGTTTCTTTGCATGGGCAGAGGGCGGCTCATGCAATCAAAATGAAAGCAAATTCCTTGGCAGCCTCATGGACTAATAAATTTTTTTTTATGATCATGCAAAATTACTGTCGTGCTCATTTAGTTATGTTCTTCTTTGGCTGTGTGGTGGTATTTCTGACCTGTTTCTTCGTCTATTGGTTTTCCATGGTTGTGCTTTGGTATTTCTGTTCATTTTTCCCTTCTCTCTACTACAAGCATGGTTTATAAAGGGAATATTAATTTATGGCTTTCTTGTTTATGGCCACATGCTTGTTATCATTGATTGATATCAGTCCATTTCTCTATTCATGATTTTAGCTGCTTGTTAGTGGTTTGAAGGGACTGAACTACCTTTTCACCTCCATATGAATGGGATTCTTGGTGTTTAATTTGGGGCTATTTTTACTCTGGTCATGCCTATGCACGTTCTTATCTATGTCTTGGTTGGCTTCCCCTCCTTCCTATTCTTACATCGGCTCGGATCTACATGAAGCTTCTAAATTGGCACTATATTCTTCTCTCCTCATTGAAGGATTTTCTCATATGAATGCATTCCTTTCTAACGATTGTTCTTGGAGATCTTCTGTTTGGTTTTTTCAAGATAGGTTTTACATGGTTTTTCCTTGGTGGAAACTATTCGAGTTTTTTTCAACTGTGACACTTCCTCCTTTGAAGAAAGAAGATAATTTCTCTTTGGATTTTGGTTCATCTACTACTACTATCTTTCTATGTTATGTGGTTTCACTTGTTCTGGAGATATGTTTTGCTTTGGGTTTCTAGAACCAAGAAACAGTATCTTATTCTATGTCTTTTTCTGTGGAGGGGCTCTTCTGGTGGGTGAAATGATATTATTATTTTTGGGGTTTCTATCTAGGTCTAGTTGTGGTGTTAGGCTAGTTTCTCTGTATTTTTTTCTCTTGGAGCTATAACCAGAGGTTTTCTTCCCTGGTTCTTTCCTACCGGTATGCTCCTTTTGAACCAGGGGGTGTAAACTGTATTTTTATCAATAAAATGTTCAGTGGCATAGCCACTTTTATTCAAAAAAAGAAATAGTATCAATTATATCACACAAATTTATATTAGGTGGTGCATAGAAGAACTATTAGTTACTGATTACTAAGTGATTCCTTACTATAACATCTATTTTGATAAATTTTTTGTTGTTGTAAATGAGAATCGTAATGCCTTAAAAATGTTCTTGCATCAAAGGTTTCCTAGATCAATACTTAGAAATTGAATAATGATTTAATATAACAATATCCAATCATGCAAATACCTATAGAAAGTGTGTGTGTAACTAGATTTCTTTTGGTGCATCAATTAGAATGTGCCAATACAAATGATAATTAAAATTATTTGTAGATTATGTGTTATTAGGACAAATTCATTCAATGCCTAAAATACAAGGACATAGAAACATATCACACAAACTTGTCTTTGATAAAGTCATAACCCACTTTTTAGACTCTAACATTTATGACGAATAATTAATTTTTAATTTGATTAGTTTAATATGATAAATAGTAAGTATGAAAAATATTTAAGTGATTCAATATAATTAAATTCAATTAGATTGTAATATTATAAGGTTAATAAATTAAGTCAAAAATGACTAAGGTGATATAAAATAAAATAAATAAAATATTTATACCATCCAATATAATATATAGAATTAAAGTATAAAAATAAAAGGGAAATGAATAAATATTTTTTAATGAATTTCTAGAGTGAGAATTAAATTAATAATTTGAATTCATATTTTGGTGGACGTTGAGACAATTACCAAGAAGTGGAGGAGAATCTCATCATTTATAGTGGTGTAAGAACTATTTATGAAAGTGTATGAGGTGTAATAAAACATCTTTGACTAAAGGCAAGAAGTGGGTAGCCCTTTTTTTAACAAAAGGGGTTAATATTTCATCTTTTAAAGGGTAGTTTTAATCTTTTTGATGTTGGATGAAAATTCATTTTTGTTTACTATATTTTGAGGAAAATATGGAGGAAGATTATAACACATGGAATATTATTATATGGTATTTTTTTAAATGAAATTATAACACATGGAATATTATTATATGGTATTTTTTTAAATGAAAGGGGTAAAATCTTTATTAAGCTAGAAAATAGTACAAAACAAAGGAGAATAAAAGACCCATCAAGGGCCAAGAACCTAAATTAGAGTCATCGAGAAACTCCCAAAGAAACATCTCATATCTTCCATTACAAGATATTCCAAAACTTGTGAAAGATCCTCAAGAAGGCTCCCCCAGTCTTCCACATTCTAGGTCTCCATCTGCTTAAACACCCATTTAGGGTAAAAGCACAAAGTCGTGTAACACTTTCAGCCAACTTATCAACACAATTGAATTTAAGTATTTCTAACTAAAAATCAATTTTGGTCAAACATATGATCTAGTAAGACTCATTCTAGCTAAGTTAGATACTTCCACAACTTTTTCAACTAAAATTGTTGGCTAAAAATATATGGAGCACCACTTTGAGTCTAATTTACCAAAAGAATAAAATTATTTGAAAAAATTGAAGTTTCAATAACTCCTAATAATGTAAATAATTTTTTATTTTTAAATATAAAAATACCCTTTTGTAGATCCATAAGTGTAGTTTTCAAAAATATATTTATTTTAATAGTTTAATTATTATTTATATTTTATTTTTTATTTTTACTAAAAGTAGGTTATGAGCACAAAATATTAGATTGATTACCATGCCAAGGAAAAATACTATAACTTATTAAAATAAAAAATAAAAAATGATGCACTAGATAAAAGAATCTTTTTCAAGGTGAGCAAATTTTTTTTTCCATTTTAAATAAATATTTAATATGAAAGTTGACATCCAATGGAAATAACAATTTTTTGATTCACACATCTTTTAATATTTTTTTAAAAATATATATTAATCAAAAAAATAATATCCATGCACTAAAGTTTCAAGTTATAAATACACATAAAAAATTTGAAAGAAAAAAAAAATTACTATAAAAAGTTTGACATCTCATGCAACTTCATCTTTTAGCATTTTATCAGCAACTAAATTATAGTGTTAATTTATTAAAAACTTGTTTAAAATAACTTTTAAAAAAATAAAATACAAACATAAGATATACTAAAAAATACATATTTTACTAGTTTACATCATTTGAAAATTCAAAACATATATGCCACTTTTTAGCAATTCATGTTTAATAGTTGGATTAGTGTTGGCCACTTCCTTTATAAAGTATGACACAACTTTGTAGTTTTACCCTTTAGCCAAGCCATCAACCACCTTATTCCATTCACATGGGATATGAAAAAAGGTGATAGAATCCAAAACCTAACCGAGAGAAATGATTTGTTTGAAAACAACAACCAACTACCAATTCACATAATCGAAGTGGCATTTATTCAACATGCCAATTTCATCACAACTTGGGAATCTGACTCACAAATAATCTTTCTTCAACCACAGGCACAAGCCCATTTCAAATTCAACATAATAGATAAGGCCTCCATAAAATTTGTTGGTTTGTTGGCCTTTGTACAATGAAAAGGAGAACTCCACCACCCCATGAGTTGTCCCTATCAATACTGCCAACCTCATCATGCTCAAAATTGCCTTTGGAAGATCTGTCAATGTTAATTTTCAAGATTCCAAAAAGGAGGGGGTTTACAATGACCATCTCTTGGAATCTTCCCTCTATTGCATTGGCCCTGCCTAGGTAGGGGGTCACTCCTTTCACCGATAGGACGGTCGAAAGTTTGAACAACACCTAAATCTCTAGGATCCACATGAACATACAAATCACATTTAGATGGTAGAGTCTCCTACATAACCCTCAAGATTCTCAACCATATTTGTCCCACCAAAAGATTCTTATTCAAAAAGATCTTGTAGTTGCATTCCAACCAAATATGCTAGATAATCAAACTTGGACCAATTTTCCAAGAAATTTTAAGGAAAGAAGTCCAAACTAGAGAGTTCCCTAGGCCATACTAGAAGTCAACCAAGGAGGAGACATATCTACCTAGTTGGTTCTTGACTCCCCACTAGAAGTTCCAAATAAATCTAGCAAAGGGACACAAAAAAATAGATGATAAGTACACTCTTCATTATTGGTGCACATGAAACACATAGAGAGAACCTGAAATCCCCACTTCCCAAGATTATCCCAAGTGAGGCATTTTTTTGAACCACTAGCCAAGAACAGAAATTGCACTTAGGCCAAGAGAATCTATTCATAACCTGTTTCCACCAAGGGACCCCGAAATACTTGAAAGTCTACTTTTGCAACAAAGAGGAAAGAGATAATTTTTCATTCAAGTCAAGACTCCAAGCTAGAGCAACCCTCTCCAAAAGATAATTAAAAACCTATCTAGCCAAAATAGTAGCCAACTCCTGTTGATCCTCCAAAGAACCCCTTGGAGGCCATCCATGAAGATTCGTCCACTTGTACATAGTAGCTTGATCTAGAACTAGAGGAGATTTGAAATTGTGTGAGGGGAAAAATCATAGACATAAATAAGATAAATGTAATTGAAATAGAATCTAACCTATAATCAAGAACACTAATCTAAGATCTCTTCCTGCACTTAAGAAATGAAACTAAACTATTACAGAATTCAAGAAACAAGATCAAAAGATAAAAGGATAAATGAATTCATGAAAAAGCATAGTGTTGCCATCCCATATTGGAGTATATTTGGGTATGTATAGGATCATCATGGAAAAAATAGGTGCTTAAGTGATGAATTTTTTTGAAAAATCAGAGTTAGGAAACTTGACAGAAAATTTTGAATAAGTTAACTATATTATTTCAAAAATATGTAACAATAGAATCTGTAGCAAACTGAATGTAATTTCTAGACTATTAGGTTTATTTTTATTTTTTTTTAAATCTATTTGGTGAAAAATTGAAAGTTCAAGGTATGCGGGGATCATGTTGATGGGCCCAAAAAGTGGCGATATGATGGGTATGTGGTGACAACTTTTTTTACCTAAAATTGATGAAACGAAAAGGGTTTTTAAAGGAGATTCTCAGCTTTCCACCAATATAAATTATGCTTTAATTTGGATTTAATAAGTAATTATTATTCATTTTCTATTCAAATTATGACTAAATTCCTAATTGATAGGCTGATTGAAAAACATCTATAGCTTTCAAACGGTATCACATTTTTTGAATCAAAAACATGCATCACATTCTATGATTTGTATACTATAGGATTAAAAAATGAATTTCATGATGTTTTGACAAAATTAAGGTGGTTAGACATACAAAGTTTTTATATTTTTAAAAGTTGTAATAAAAAAATCATAAGTAATCATTTACTTGAAAAAAATTTACAAAAAATATGCATCACATCCAGACATGAATTCTCTACTTATATCTAAAATCTTATAAAAAAATATTATCATTTTATTGTGGTTAGGGTGGTCAGGTAGACACCTACTTCTTATCTTTCCCCTGGAATTAAAGTATTATTGCATTGAAATTTCAAGGTATGTGCAGGACCATCATAAAAAAAATAGGCCCTTAAGTGAAAAATTCTGAAAAATAAGGATTAGGAAACTTGACATAAAAATTTGAATAAGTTATCTATATTATTTCAAAAATATGTAGAATAGAATTTGTGAAAATTGAATGTAGTTTCTAAACTTTAGGTTATTTAAAAAAATCTGTTTAGTGAAAATTTGAAATTTCAATGCAATGGTACTTAAATTTCAAGGAAAAATAAGTAGGTGTCTGTTTGACCACCCTAACCACAATAAAATGATAATATTTTTTAATAATATTTTAGATATAACTAGAAGACTCATGCCTCAATCTGATGCATATTTTTTGTATTTTTTTTCCACAAAAATAATTAATTATGTTTTTATTACAATAATGTCTAACCACCTTAACTTGGTTAAAACTTCATGATATTCAATTTATTTTTAATTCTATAATATGTGAAGCATAGAATGTGACACATGTTTTAGATTCAAAAAATGTGATAATGTTTGAAATCTATAGATGATTTTCAATCAACCTATCAATTAGGACTTTAGTCCTAATTCAAATAGAAAATGAATAATAATTATTTATTAAATTCAAAGTAAAGCATAATTTATATTGGTGGAAAGTTGAGAATTTCCTTTAAAACCCCTCTTCGTTTCATCAAATTTGAGTAAAATAAAATTTGTCAGCCACATACCCTACACATACCCATCATATCGCCTTTGGAAGACATTGAGCATAGTTATATGCCACATGTTGTTTCTCAAAATATGGGAAATAATTTTCATAGTGAGGAGAATTGAAGGCTAAGGTTGATAGATCAAGAAAATGCATCAGAATGTGGATAGTTAGTTGATGACTATTGTCATTTCACAAGTAATCTAGATATAGGCTTAGACAATAGTGACGAAGATGAAGAGATGAAGTATGAGGATAAGAAAATAGTACCTAATTTTCTTCCTTGGGATGTCATAGTCTATGAAGAAACACAAGAGGTACAGGGTGAAACCGCAGATGTTGATTTAATTAGGAATAATGATGCGCAAATTATTGATGGAGATGCACACCTGGTCTTAGTTTTATGGAATAGATGAGGAAACAAATAGATGAGATCGAGCCTGGTCAATCCTCTATTGAATATGATTCTTTTGATGAAATGGAGATGAAATCCTTTTCTTCAAGTAGGGGTTATGTTAATAACCTTGAAGTGATGTGTTTCCTAGGTAGTGAGCAATTCTCTTCATGTGAATAATTTTTTGAATTCAGATCAATTGTCATTAATGTAGATGATGAAGAAGATATTGAAATTATTTCTCTATGCTCTTCAAGTGATTACACTGATTTTGAGTGCACTGGTGATCAAAGAGATCAGGATCTTAACATTGAAGAGGAAGGGGTACATGTGACAACTATGAAGGTGTGGAAAAATTCCTTATTTGATGAACCTTTGTTGTTGGGTGAGGTTACCAATGGTGACCCCTACTGGTGCAAGAGAAATCCACTTTTTGTGGAAAATCCTGACGAGTCTTTGGTAGACACTACTTGTGGACATACTGGAATTGATGCAAGTTAGACAGGAAGGGGTGAATGCTTGGATGACATTGAGGTTTCTGATCTTCTCTTTAGAGATGGTAATGTTGAAGCATTGATACCCCATTCACCTAGAGAAAACAATGGTATAATTTTTTTTGAGTAGGGTGGTGATGCACGTAATGGTAGGTTTGAAATTGGGACTGTTATTTCCCAACATGATGATTGCAAATACAATACCACTATTGATGAAAATCTTAAGCACAAGCTAGAGGTTGTTCATTATGATGAAATATGGATTGATGAATACATGCACATCCCTATAGCTTATGGTGATTGTGGTAAGGAGGCCACTAAAGTAATATCTACAATTGCAAAGGAAAATGAAGCACATATTAGTGAAGGCGAAGGCTTAGTTCTTGATCATAAAGAGAAACAATTTGAAGAATGCTCAAACCATATGGGTAGTGTAGAATCTTTTGACTAGTACATAGAGTTATTAGATGATACAAACAATAGTGAATGTGCTAATGATTAGTATGAGGAGGGCTTCAAGAGTTACTTTGTTGATGCCCCATCTCTTCTTGATTTGATCTTGGAAATGTTTCCATTAAGTGGATATAACCCTATTATTGCAAGAAAATTAAATGTTGATTCATTTGAGCAAAAAAATGTAGACTCAGTCTTGGGTTTTGATTTCCAACGCATGCAAATTCTTGAATTTGAGTCTTTTTAATTTGATATATTTAAGGATTTCCTGCATAATGTGCATCAGAATAGCTACACTAGCTTGAAAATAGAAATGCAGGAGGGGTATCAAGACAAGATTCATGATAAAGACAAAGAAATAGAATGTGGATATTTCATTTTTCCAATGCAACCAAAGGAGACCATGTCAAAATGGGATTGTGGGAAAGACTGTTCCAAAAGAATGATGGGTCAAGTTGGCTGCAATATTGTTGATGGTGTAGAGGTACTTGGTGCATTGATAGATCCACTACTAGTAGAGTAAGACAAAATATTTTACAAAGGAAAGAAGTAGGCCTGAGTTTTGGGGTCCAAGGGCCTCGAATTTGAGGAGTGGAGCCAATGGTGTGAAAAGGATCCTTACGGAAAAAGATTGCATTGTATATTTCGTAAATAATGTATATAGGTTGGTTTAGTGTGTTTGCTTTCTACTATGTCTACATGCCTTGTCTGGGAAAGCTCTTGGGTTTTGTTTTCTACCTTGGTTTGCTTAAACCCAGGATCTGGATTCTCACTATACCTTTTAGGGGTATACATCCCTGAGCATGAGCCACTGATGGAGCTCCCCAAAAACTTTGCAATTTTAGAGTATCCCATGGACTTAATCAACATGTAAATCCCTTCTCCCCATGCTTTGGATAGGTTTTTGGCTTAGAAAACCCTTTGTCCTAATTTCACATTGACTCTCCCTATTAGTTCCCTATTTCCCAAATTTTCATTTGAGGCATCATATTCGTTCGGCCACCAACCCCTTTGGTCTAGAGCACTAGACATTTAGTTTGTTGCTCATTTTAATATTTTCCTAATCTTGAGCTTTAATATTTTTCTCCTTAATGACTTAAGGTTAAGTCATTCATCATTGGGGGTTAAACCATCATTTTCCTAACAATGGCCCCTTATTTATTGCTAACCTTGTTGTATATGCAGGTTTAGGGATCTATAATCATGGGAAATAACCCTGGTTGTACCCTATCAGCTCGCGCGTGTTAATTGTTGGTTGGTTACATTGTGCGAGGATCATGAGATCAGGATGTGTGTCCTTATATGGATGTGGGACCCGGTCTCCACTATCAGGCTCATTGCCCATGGTTCCAAACTGATGGTGAAGATCAAGTGCAAAGGATAATCTCTATCATTTCCCATTGGCTTGCAGAGAAAAGGTGAATGCTCATTAAAGGCTACAAGAGTCGCAAGATATTGACATGTGGACTAATCCACTAGCTAGTGAAATGAGTGAGACTTGTTGATGGGTGAGGTTTCATCCAATTTAGACAAATGCTATTGGCTAGAGACAAACGAGAAAATAATTGGTGAAATTCAAACTTAGTTAGCTCAACATGAATCATTTGATCTATCATCTCATCAAAGGATTGATGACTAACATTCAAAATAAATAGACAGACACATGATAGCCATTTAGTTCTACAACCATCAAGTATTAATGGTATGCTCTATACAGGAGCAACCAAATTGATGTTTGTGTGTGTGGAGACTTAATTGCCAGTAATCATGAAGTATGATGTGCAAATTTCCATGCACTTGGGAAATAAATGGTGATAATACATGTGCCAACGAATTTCATCCATTTCACGCATGTTTATTGTTTTGGAATTGATGGTTGTTATCATCACATTTCTTGATAAATATATGAGTGACTACTAGTTTAACCATTTCCATTTAGTAGTTAGTAATTTTCTAGATTGGAGCTAAGTGAATAGAGTTTGATTGTAACCTTAGGAAGCGACCAAGCATCACAATGAATAAGTCTATTGCTGGTAGAGTCCAAATTAGGAGGTTGCTAAGGTTTAGTGTGGAGAAAGAGCAGGATAATGTCAATGAGCAGGAATGCAATGTACCTGAACATGCTTTGATTGTAGAGGAGAAGGTTCTTACCGATAAACCTTTTCTTGTCCCTCTCAGGTGTAGTAGGAAGATATTGCACCAAAGTGTTGCCACTAGGGAGATAGAGAAAAGGGAAATGAGCCTACCCTATTCACATTTAGAGTTTCTAGGAGGGTGAGGTATGGAAATGGTTCATATGGGCGACAAAATTCTCTCGTCACAGTCATAGACATTTCTTTGGAGAGCACTATAAAGATGGCCTCTATCTATCAGTAGTATCTCATGAAGTAGACTCCAATTGATTCTCCAAGAATGAAGGTGTTGTCAGTCAATCCAATATCTATACAGACTCCTAGTGGGCATGATGCCTCTCTTCTAGGAAAGGAAAAGAACTAGGAAGGAGATGAAGTTTCCTCTCCTGCTACTGCCACAACACATAACGGGTGTGAATACCATGGCTAGTGCTAGTGTTGGTCCTGTGTAATGGAATTTCTTTCTAGGTTGTTGAATTTTGATATGAAGATTAAATTATGTGTTGGATATTCTTGCATTTTGGTGTTGGTGAGTTTACGCTAAATGTGGAAAATTGAAGTTGGTTTTTGTGATGATTGTGTTAACCACAAATGTGGATTGATGGGTTAATTCATTGGTTAATGGCTACTTTGGTGGTATTTGCAAAATTTTTATGGTTACACATTTTTCCTTTCCCTTGGGAAAATGATTGTAGATTGTGTTTTGGGGAAATTTTGAAATGAAATAAAAATTATTATGAAATGATACATCTAAATCTTAATTGCATTTTGAGCTAGAAGCTTGTTTTCTCCTTGTGCTATAAAAGAAATTCATGGCTCATTTGCAAAGGGATTCTGATTTTAAGTTTTTAGTTGGGTATATGTCTAGATAGAAAACTGAGTATAGAAAGGTATTAATGAATAAAGCAAATGACTTTTTCTTTCTCTGAGGCATTTATGTAGTGATCTTAAATGGTTTTATAGTAATGACTAATATCAAAACAAATCTATAATTCTAAGGCATGTACTCTCCTTTTTTAGGTGGCTACAACTTTTGAATGAAATATCAAGCATATCTTTGTTCATCTTCAAATGTTTGTTTGAATGTGTGCCTATGTTTATTATTTGGCTCAATGAAGCAATTAAAATTCTTAAATAGAGCCATAAATTTGTGATAATTTACAAAGGATTTAGTAAGTAGTCATGTCTTAGAAACTGCGAGCTCCATGATGTAATGTATTGTGATAGTTGTCCATTATTATCAAAATTAATTCATTTCTATATTACTGGTTATTGTATATGTGACTTTGATGCCCTATTTGACAAGACACTAGTCTATTTGTTAAATATTTAGATTAGAAGTGTATTATTTGTCTGTCTAGTCACTAATTTGAAATAAAAATTCAAATTCATTTTAAAATTCATCAATCATGAGGCATGTCTGTGAAGTATTTTGAAATAACCCTTGGTTCAAAGTGAGTGGGTCACAATTTTCTCAAAGATAAGCCAATCTTTCAGTAATTCATGTATATTTGATCCTCATAGGAATTGATCTATGAATCAATGTGTTCTACAATGTATGAACCAAAATGAACATACTAGGAACACCCTCCTAGGTCCCATAGAGCCTAATGTGTAGAAGATTTCAATCTTTGACTAAATCTTGTCACCTGGCCATTCATTTTAAGGGTCTTGAGTATAGGAGTTGGCTACTCTTTAGAGATTCCTTAGGTGTACTAAAAAAAACACCAACATTTTTTTCCTTGTATTTCATCACATGTACTCCAAACTTATTTAATCAATATACATCCTTATATTTCTCTTATACATTGGACACATGTCATTTTATATGTGTGGTGATGAGTATTTTGTGTATTTATTTGAGTTTAATCTATGGAGGTCATTACATTTGGTATCAAAGCTTAAGGTTTAGTACTAGGGCCTTGAGTTCACCTTTCTTAGTTGTGAAACTTGATCACATGAACCTTTGAAGAAGTTCTTCGCATATATTCATAATAAAATTGATAAGTGTATTTGTGTACTAGGGTCTATTTGATTTTTTCACACCTGGAATGAAAAGGGGTGATATCCCTTGTCTTAGAGTTCTTGGAAGCAAAGTTAGTCACTCTCAGGATAATGCCTTTGGCACATAGACTTGTCATTGGAAAGAACAGTTTTGATCAATGTTTGAGCTAGCAACATCCTCAATTTTTGTGTGCATGACCTAAGTCCTTGTGTATCTTAGACAACATCACTTGGGTAGTTTTGATAAATGATTTTGTATCTTATCCATCTGTTTGACCTACATGTTTGATGCTCTATCCTTATTCATTTTCCTTCATTTCTTTCAAGTTTTTTTTGGTGGTTGTTGCCTTGTATATGTTGATCTCTCTTGATAAGCTCTATTAGTGCAAGCTTTGGTCCTTTCTAAAATGCTAGGACCCATTAACTATATTATCATGAATACCTATAAGAGAAGTTATTATGAATGATGTCTTTAATTGAGTAAGTATAATTTGAAATCATTAAGATTCATGAAGGTCTATTCATTTGTTGATTAGGTTGGAGAAAAAATGCAATTAATGATGAGATGGCAAATAGAATGGTATGTAAAAGATTCCATGAATGAAAGCCCTACTTGGGTAAAACCAAGAAGTTGGGTTCATGAAGAGGGGAAGTTTCAGCCAAAAAAAAATCCTTGTAGAAAAAGTGTACGTGTTATTAAATAAATGTGTATGTTCTATGCTTTGGGTACCCGAGCCTAAAAAAATGTGAATGCACTCAAAAACTTGTATGCGCAATATAACACACACATTTTATAACATGTACAAGTCATTTATTTAAAAAATTAAATACCTTTTAGAAACACATAAGAGTTTAAAATGTGTACTCATTTCTACAAAGTATTTTTTTTAAATAATCAAGAAAAAAAAGAATGCATATGTGTTTTGTAATGCGTATGCATTTTTAAAAACGTGTACATATTTTTAAAATTTTTAATTCCCAACCCACATGCTACCTTAGTTTTAGGGTCAGGAAAGGCTTGGCAACCCAACCTTTAGACTTTGACCTGCAACTAAAAAACTAAGAAAAATTGAAGAAGAATGTCCAAGTTTGGCAATATGGTTGATGGACTTTTTTTTTAATCAATCTATAAAATTAAAACCCATTAACAAAATTTCTACTTTCCAAATATATAATTTTTTATTAATATTGGATTATATTTATTATTTTTTAATTAATTTCAAAGGAAACTAGTCCTCAAACTTGAAATATTAGACTTTTTTTGTTTTTTAATAACTTTTTTTGGTTAAGTTTTTTGTAAAAGAATTATATGACATTAAGATTTAGACAATTCTCTACACAATGAAGAAAAAAAGATTCAAAATTTTAGTTTAGGTCTAATTATGTTGTTCTGCATTAATGCTGATTTTTAAAACAACAATTAAGGCCAAGAAAATTTAATTAAAAAAATCACAAAAATTTCCCTCATCAATCTTCAGGTTGTTAGCTATTTTTCCCCAAAACGAATTAGAAAAATAATTTTATTTAGGTCAAAAATTGGTGTTCGTACACATACATGGTATGGTAAAAAAACAAGGACTTGTAAAAAGTGGTTTTTATGCATCCCTATCAAAATTTAATTTCTATCATCTGGGTATTTGAATAAATTACATATTTGAAAACTAGATTCAAAATGAGAATTTTCGCATTCTTGGAATTTTTTAAGATTCATTGTGTAAGTTCCTCAAATTTTTAGTCCAAGTGTGATAAATTCTAAGAAACAGAAAAAACGCTTCCACTTTTTGAGCTTTTGTGGACCGAACTTCTAGCATTAGCCCACCTACTTAGAATTTTATGAGATTTATGAATATAAATAGCCAAGACCTTATGAGATAGGGATGTACTTTTGGAAGAAATGTGGAACATTCCTTGCATGACTATTTAAAATCTTTCTAAGATGTTCCTTGATACATTATTTGAATACATCATAAGAGATGTTCATAGATTCTTGCATTGTGACATTTCCCTTTAAGTAGAAGACATATTGAAAACCATGTTAAAATTATATGTTGAAAACTAGAGAAACTAAAATTAAAGAGCTTGGTATAGCTTGGTCTTCAAGGCTATGTTTAAGTAGAATTGTTGCATGAAAAGTAAAGAATTAGATGAAAGAGTGTTTGCATGTCATACTAAATATGCATTGAAATTCTAGAGTTGTTCCAACTTTTTTATTAGTGCATATTGATATATTGAAGGTAAACCTAAATGATATGAGTCTTGTGTTGCATGATGAAAAAAATTCATGTCATGATTAGAATATTATTATTATTTTTATTATTATTATTATTATTATTATTGTACTTATTAGATGTGCATGGTACCTCACTCTTGTAAGAATGCATTATTGCATTAATATACGAGAAGATGATCAAGTAGATCATTGGGAATGCAGACTTATGTCTCTAGAATTATATTATCCATAATAGTTTTGTTAAAACTATATTGTTTGTGCCTTGTAGTATCTTGGAGAAGTTATATGGGTCCAATGAGTTATTTTTCACCTATGGCTATAGATGGTTAGCCTATCTTCCTTAATGAGATAGAGAGTGGTAGAAAGGATCCTGCCTCATATGTAATTTTCTAATGTGGAATGTGATGATTAAATAATCCTACATTGCAAAGTGGAGGTTACTATGCTATAATTTAAATTGAAGATCATTGATGGCTTCAACATGTTGACCTACATAAGCATGTAGATGGTATGGTATCAAGATTCTAATAGTGACTTGAGATATAGATTGTATAGACCCTTAAGTGGGTATTTCTTGCATGACTGTATGAAATGTCATCTCTTGCATATGATAATGTGTTATTGTTGGAAGTCTTAGTACCATTGCATGGCTTGTCTTCTGAACATGTAATCAAAGTGATCATATGTTATAAGTCTTGGAATTCCATCTTTGATTATTGTACTTTGTACAACTTGATGTAAAATTTGAGTTGACTAAGAGGCAATGTTAGTCTAGTAAAACTAGGTAAATTGATCAACTTGGAATTTCAAAATGATGTGCTATAATAGAAAATATCTATTTGAATGATGTTCTTTAATTTATTATTCATAATGTCATAATTGCTTTACTCTTGCATATAATGTGAATTTCTCTTTCATATGCCTTCTTGGATTACATTGAAATGAAAAATATTAAGTATGGAAATGCATGGAAGCATGTATTGATATCTAAATCATTGCATGAATGTGCAACTAGAAATTATTTTATTTGTGAATGTGAGTGGATATGGGTATTTGCAATATCATGATGGGCCAAAAAGTGGCAATATGATGGGTATGTATAGGGTATGTGGCTGATGACTTTTTTTTTACCCAAAATTGATGAAATGAAAAGGGTTTTTAAAGAAGATTCTCAAATTTCTAGCAATATAAATTATGCTCTACTTTGAATTTAATAAATAATTATTATTCATTTTCTATTTGAATTACAACTAAAGTCTTGATTGACGCTCATTGAAAACATCTATAACTTTCTTTAAATAGTATCACATTTTTTGAATGCAAAATATGTGTCACATCCAATGCTTCACATAATATAGGATTAAAAATAAAAATGAATTTCATGAAGATTTGACCAAGTTATGTTTCAGACATACAAGTTTTTTATTTTTAAAACTTGTAATAAAAAATCTCATAATTAATTATTTTACTTGAAAAAAATTACCAAAAATATGCATCACATTTGGACATGAGTCCCTCTACTTATATTTAAAATCTTATAAAAAATATTATCATTTTATTGTGGTTAGGGTGGTCTATCAGCATTAATCACTTCTTATTTTTCCCTCGAATTTGAGTACTACTACACTGAAATTTCAAATTTTCACCAAATAGATTTTTCTTTTAATAAAACCTTAGTAGTTTAGAAACTACATCCAATTTCTACAAATTTACATATTTTTGAAATAATATTGATAACTTATTCAAATTTTTATGTCAAGTTTTCTAACCTCTAATTTAAAAAATATTTGCCACTCTAAGGTTTGTTTTTTCCATGATGATCCCCGCATTACCCATGTTCTATAGCACACCTTGGATGGAAGGTTTCATGTAGCTATTTACTCCCTCTATGTGATTAGTGTGGACACTCAGTTACATCGTGTGTTTCAAATTGATGATTTATTTGATTTCATTGATGAAAATATTTCTTGTGTTGTAAGGACCAGCCTTTGTAATTTGGTTTTTCTTATGATTGAACCAGTCACCAACCCTTTGATGATTGATTTCATGACCCTTGGTTATACTTGATTTATTGTTGGAATTGTTGACATTTTCTGACATTCTCTATTGAGTTTATTTTTGAATTTTCTGGTGACTATTCCAAATGTTTGAAATTGTTGGTCCTATATAATTTTATGTGTTGTAACCTATCAAGTTCACCATGAAAAATGATAGAACATTTAATGGAGTAAATTTTTTGAGAACATATTGATCTTTAAATAATTTCATGATTAAATTTTGTTTTACAACCTTGTGATGAGTGGAATGTATGTTGCTACATATGATAAATGAAATAAAATGCATTGTATGATATGTATTAAGAAGGCTTATATTTCATTAAGTGATAGGGTAAGGCAGATCAAGATGGACCAAAAGTGGCACAATATGATGGGTATGTGGTCGGACAACTCTTTAACCCAAAAATTGAGGAAATGAATTTTTTTTAAAGGCAATTCTTGGGGCTTTCCACCAATATAAATTATGCTTTTACCTGTGAATTTAATAAGTAATTATCATTCATTTTCTATTTGAATTATGAATAATGTCCTAATTGATAGTCGATTGAAAAACATATATAGTTTTCAAACAATATCACATTTTTTTTAATTTTGAAACATGTCAGACTCGCTCACATACTATAGGATTAAAAAAAGAAATATTAAATTTCATGAAGTTTTGACTAAGTTTAGGTGGTCAGACATACAAGTTTTTATATTTTTTAAAAGTTGTAATCAAAAATTCATAATTAATTATTTACTTGGAAAAAAATTACAAAAAAATATGGATCACATCTGAACATGAGTCCTCTACTTATATCTAAAATCTTATAAAAATATTATCATTTTATTGTGGTTAGGTGGTTAGATAGACACCTACTCTTATTTTTTCCCTAAAATTTAAGTATACTACTACATTGAAATTTCAAATTTTCATGAAATAGATTTTTTTTAATAAACCCAGTAGTTTAGAAACTATATTCACTTCAAGTAAGCTGGCCAAAGCCAAGACCATTGAAAAAGATAGTTATCCTAGCAAAAATTATCGATATAATTCTTTTCCACATCCTATAAATAAGAAATTTATATATTGTAGATGTATATATGCATGTAGATGTTATAGGCATGCACTAGATTGCCCCTTCCTCAAATTGTTTTGAGATATCTAGCCACTTGCAAGGTTAGTAGATCTTTAGGTAGGAAGTTCTTGGTGGAAGTATAAACCTCATTATTAGGTGGAAAAATAACCCAAATCATGTTTTTTACTTGGACTAGTAAATGGGTGGATTGAAAGTCAGAGACTTCAACTAGCCATGTGTGCATTGAAAGTCAGAGAGTTGACTAGCAATGTGTGGATTGGAATTTAGGGACTTTGACTAGCCATGTGTGGATTGATAGTCAGAGACTTCATAGATTATGTTTTGCATACCATTACTTTATTATTGGTTGTATGATGCATTATCATTGGTATAAGTTTTTTTTCTTTTGTAAATATACTAACATATGAATGATGCACTTACACATGTGGAGATATAACATGTACGCCAATATTTCTTATCTTGTGATTATATCTACTAATTCAATTATTGTTAGTTTTGACTCATGTACACTGATGATCTTGGATCGCAAATTAGTCTCTATATGAGAATAATTTGTAAGGACAATATACCTTTAATGATTTGAGAAGGTGTGAAGATGATCTATAGATGCACAAAGAGTATCATTTGTGAAAGAAGGTATGTGAATGAATTATATGTGTGTGTGTGTGTGTGTGTGTGTGTGTGTGTGTGTGTATAATTGTTATTGAAGAAGTAAATAAATAGTATAGAGTAGGGGACATACACCACATTTAGGTGTATATTTATGGAGTCACATAAGATATTAAAGATAGAATAAAATTTCATAAACTTTACTTCCTTAAATAAAACTTATCTGCTCCAATTTTTCTCATATTCTTTTTATGGGAGTTGTTACTTTTGGGTTGTTTAATATTTTTGGTCAATCAATAAGGGAGCTCAACAATGCAATAGGAGGGGAAAAGGTGGGAAATGTTTAGCTACTCCTTTTGTTGCATTACCATTCCCTTTTCTAAAATTCTTGCTTGACCTTGTCTTGTATAACATTCTCGCTTACAACTCTCATCAATATCTCCCATTTTGGAATTTATTTCTCTTGATCTTGCTCTCATGTCAACCCCTTGTTTCACCTACCTATTAGGAGTCTTCAATGAAGGTTTTTGGGATCTTCATCCCTGCAGCTTCTGACAGCTCCAGAAGTAAATATGGTAGTTATTTTGAATTCCCAATTGATGTTGGTAGGTAAATTTGAATTTTTGAGAGGAAATGTTGAAGAGACAAAAGGAATGAATGTTGATAGCTTAAAAAACGTTGTAAGAAGAGTTCCTAAGAAATAAAAATTTGAGAGACATTTTTTATGTTTTGTTCTTTGTGTGATTTAAAGAAGTATATACAACAACAGTTGTGTTTGTTTTATATGTAATTAGCGATTACTGTTGAAGATCTCTATGTAACTCCTGAAGTTTCTTTGTCTAGTTGAGTAGCTCATGAAAGCTCCCAACAACTTGTAGTTCATAGTTTAGAGTTTAGTTTCTAAGCTTTTATGTTTTTCCCTTTTATGTATTGTCATTTCTAGTTTAATGAATACAAAGAAAGTTGCATGTCTCCTTGTGCTTCTACATTTTGATTTGGGCATTTCTAGTTTGGCTAGAAAATAGAGTAATAGTTTTGTGCTTTCATTTATCTAAAAAAATTGACATGGTATCAGAGCCATAAGCCCCATTTCCTTGTGAGTTAGGGAATTTTTTTTTTCTAGGTGCTAATTTTTTTATGTAGGAGACATGGCTGGAGATGAAGGAAAGAGTTGGCAGCAATCACCATCCTTTAATAGAAAAAACTATGATGTTTGAGAAAAGAATATGAAGACCATTATGGTCTCCAATGATTTCTAGGAGTTTGTGGTCAATGGGTTCATGGATGTGACTGACCTATCAACATATGTTGCACTCTCAAATAACCAAAAGATCCAGTTGAAAGAGTTAAGGAGGAAAGATGCTAAAGCATTAAGTATGATTGAAGCAACCTTGATAGAGGCCATTTTTCCCATAATAGAAACAACTAACTATGCAAAGGAAACTTGTGAAATCCTCCAAACTAGTAACAAAGGGGTTGATAAAGTTAGATTGGTGAAGCTCCAGATGTTTTGAAAAGAGTTTTAGACTCTTGAAAAGAAGAAAAATGAGTCAATCTTAGTTTTTCACACAAGACTCTCAAGTTTGATAAACAAGTTGAGAGTGAATGTTGAAGATATGGATGATCAGAGGATTGTTGAGAAAATCATTAGAAGCTTACCCACGAAGTTTGATGCAGTGGTGAATCTCATTAAGGAGGAAAAGGATCTCACAATGTTGTATGTTGATGAGTTGATGGATTCTCTGCAAACTCATGAGTAGTACCTAAATAGGTCTACTACTTCTTCCCAAGAGAAAGCTTTTAAAGCTTAGTCAAATGCAAGAGGAAGGAGAAGAAGAAAAAATGGTGGAAGGAGTTCAAGAGGTAGAGGTTGTGACAACTCTGAAAAAATAAATGTTGGAGGAGATAGCTTGGAAAAAGCAAACAACCAAGAGGGAGAGAGCAGCTCTCAGACCAACTCCTGACAAGGCAAGAAGAATAACAGTTCAAATCAGAAAAATGACAAAAGCAATGTTGAATGCTACTACTATCATAAATTTGGCCATTATGCAAGTTAATGCTGGAAAAAGCAATGTAATTAGTCAAAACAAAATGCAAATGTGGGTGAAAGAAATTAGTCCACAACCTTCATCATGTGGAACATTGGTGAAGAAGGTAGCTTTGAAGTCTGGTATTTGGATAATGGTTGCAGCAACCACATGAATGGTAATGAAAGTTTATTTTCTTTTATTGATAAAAATGTTAAATAAAAAATTAGAATGGGGAATAATAGATTAGTTCTAGTTGTGGAGAGAGAATCTATCTTGATCTGCACAAAGCAAGGTGAAAAGAAGGAGACAAAATGTATTTCTTGCTCCTGGGTTAAAGCATAACCTCATGAGTGTTGGACAGCTGATCCAAAATGGATATAAAGTTCTAATGGAGAAGGGTCAATGCATTATTTATGACAAGAATGAGAGGAAAAAGGTGCTTGCAATAGTTCAAATGAAAAAGAACCATGTGTTTCCTTTTAAGATTGAGATGTATTTCTCATCTCAGTCCATTGTTGTACCTCTCATGAATGGAAAATATACAGTAGTACAACAAGTATCCCTCAAGAGCACTATTCAAGACCCCTCCAAGCTATGGCATCTCAGGTATGGATATTTAGGCTATGTTCGCTTAAGTCTTGTCCAAGAACAAAATGATTGATGGTTTTCCAAGAATAGTAGAGCCTAATGTTAGGTGTGAGGCTTGCATTTTGGGCAAGCAACATAGGAAAACCTTTCAATCAAACAACTCTACAAGGGAAAGAGCACCATTCGAGTTGGAACACATAGATTTGGTAGGCTCTATGAAAATCATATTTATTGGTAAAAGAATATTTTTTATGACCTTCATTGATGATTACAACCATAAGACATGGGTCTTCTTTTTGCAACATAATTCTGAAGAATTTGATAAGTTTTTGTTGTTTAAGGAAAAGGCTGAAAAGGAGAGTGAACACATGATTAGGGTCTTAAATTAAGATTGATGAAGAGAGTATACCTCTAATATGTTTGTAAATTTTTGCAAGGAAAATGGCATCAAGGAGGGGCTAACAACGAGTTATACTCCACAACAAAATGGAGTGCTTGAGAGAAAGAATAGGACCATTGTGGAAATGACAAAAAGCATGATGAAAGCAAAGAGACTTTCGATTGAATATTGGGGAGAGGTTGTAGCAACAACTATATATTTGATTAATAGAAGTCTTATAAAGGTGGTCCATGACAAAATCCCTTAAGAGGCATGGACAAAACACAAGTGGATGATTGAGCACTTAAGAGTATTCGAGTGAGTGGCATATGCTCACATGCCTAAAGAAAAGAGGAAAAAATTGGATGACAAGGGTGAGAAGTGTATTTTAATGGGCTACAACGAGGAGTCCAAAGCCTATAGGCTATACAACCTAGTCACCAAGAAAATTGTCATTAGCAGAGATGTGGAGTTCCTAGAGGAAGAATCATTGGATGGAGTGATAGTTTTTGATAGCTTATAACTGCTCCTGATAGCTCCTAAAGAAGAAAAAACACAACAAGAAGTTTAGCAAGATGAGCCAATAGTCACTTCTAAAAGCATTAGATGAGCTCCTAAAAGCTTTGAAAGAGCTCCTAAAAGATTTTGATAGCTCTTGATAGCTCCTAAAGCATATAGATAGCCAAGAAGACAACCATAAACAACCATAAGATTGGCTCCTGAAAGTAACGGTCGATCTTTTGAAAGCTCCCGACAACTCCTAAAAGCTCCTAAAGTGAGCAGATAGAAAAGCAAGTAACCAAATACAACTAGAAGATTGGCTCTTGAAAGCTCCAGAAGAGCTTCTGAGAGCTCCCGATGGCTCCTGAACCTACCTATTCAGCAAAGAAACAATAGTAGTGAAAGTTCAAACCCCACTCTCACCACCCTAATGCCAAAAAGAACAAGAGTATAAGGGAGATCTACCAAAATGAAAGGTATGATGAAGAATTTGATGAGAGTATGAATTTTGGATTGTTTTCTCATTGTGATCCAATTTATTTTGAGGAAGCTTTGAGAAAGGAGAAATGGTGTGAGGCCATGGATGAGGAGATAGATACAATAGAGAGGAACAATGCATGGAAGTTAACTTATTTTCCTCCCAACAAACAAGTTATTGGGGTGAAATGGGTCTACAAAACCAAGTGCAATGTCGAAGGAAGAATAGAGAGGAATAAGGCAAGATATTTTCCCTTGTTGTAAGGAAGGAAACCATGTAGGCAGTCATAGTAATTGCAGCCCAACACAAGTGGAAGGTATTTCAAATGGATGTGAAGTCCACCTTCTTAAATGGAGTGTTGAAAGAAGAGGTTTGTGTGGAGCAACCATTTGGATATGAAGTTTCAGGTCAAAAACACAAGGTGTATAGGCTAAAGAAAGCTTTTTATGGGCTAAAACAAGTTTGACGGACATGGTACAATAGGATTGACTCATATTTGATAAAAAATGGCTTTAGCAAAAGTGATGGTGAGCCCACTCTTTCTTTACATCAAGGCAAAAAATGGTGAGGTTTTGATTCTTGTCTTGTATTTAGATGATCTATTTTTTACTAGGGATGATTTCCTCATTGTTGATTTTAAAGAGGTCATGAAAAGAGAGTTTGAAATGACAGATTTAAGTCTCTTGAGATATTTTCTAGGCATAGAAGTAAAACAAATGCATGATGGTATATTTATCTCTCAATAAAAATATGCAAATAAGATCTTGAAGAGATTTAGGATGCTTGAAAGCAAGCCTGCCCCCACACCAACAACCATAGGTTTAAATTTGAGCAAAGAAGATTGCACCAGTAATGTAGATCCGATCAAGTATAAAATTTGGGTTGGAAGTTTGATGTATTTAAATGCAACTAGGTCTGATATAATGCATAGTGTGAGTCTTATTTCCAAATTTATGGAGACTCCAAGGGATACCCATTAGCAAGCGAGTAAAAGAATCCTAAGGTATGTGAATGGCACCAAAGGATATGGTATTTTCTACACAACAAGAAATAAATTTGAGCTAGTTGGATACAAAGATAGTGATTGGGTAGGAAGTTTGGATGATAGAAAAAGCACATTGGGCTACATGTTTCATTTGGGTTTGGGAGCTATCTTATGGGCTTCCAAAAAATAACCCATAGTTTCCCTATCTACAATAGAGGCTGAGTATAGCAGCAAATGAAGCAGTGTGTCAGGCTATTTGGCTAAGAAGAATCTTGGCAGATTTGGGAGAAGAATAAGAAGATAGAACAACAATCTTTTGTGACAATGTTTCATTGATAGCTTAGACAAAAAAATATTGTGTTTCATAGAAGAATCAAGTACATTGAAATCATGTATCATTTTATTAGAGAATTAGTTGAAAATGGTGAAATTAAAATGACATTTTGTAGGTTTGAGCAGTAGCTAGCAGACATATTAACCAAGCCTTTGAGTAAGGATAGTTTTGAGTGTCTAACGAACATATTGGACGTTGTTGATTTGGATCAAGATTGATCCTATTTCATCCACTTAGGACAAAAGGGGAGTGTTGGAATTTATTTCTCCTAAGCCTACTCTCATGTCATCCCCCTATTTCACCTACCCGTTATTAGTCTTCAATGGTAGTTTTTGGGATCTTCATCCATGTAGCTCCTGACAGCTCCATAAGTAAATATGGTAGCTATTTTTAAAAATTCTCAATTAATGTTGGTAGGTAAATTCAAATTTTTGAGAGGGAATGTTGAAGAGACAAAAAGAATGAATGTTGGCAACTGAAAGAAAGTTGGAAGAAGAGTTCCTGAGTAGCAATAGTCTGAGGGGAATGTTTTATGCTTTGTTCTTTGTGTGATTCAGAGAAGTCTATACAACAGTAGTTGTGTTTATTTTGTATGTGAGCAGTGATTGCATCTGAAGAACTCTACATAGCTCCTAGTAGTAAGCTCCTAGCAGCTCGTAAAGTTTGTCTATCTGGTTGAGCAACTCATGAAAGCTCCCAACAACTTGCAGTTCATAGCTTAGAGTTTAGTTTATGAGTTTTTTATGTTTTTCTCTTTTATGTATTGTCATTTCCAGTCTAATGAATACAAAGAAAGTTGTATGTCTCCTTGTGCTTCCGCATTTTGATTTTGGTATTTCCAGTTTGGCTGGAAAACAGAGCAGCAGATCTGTACTTTCATTTATTTAAAAAAATTTACATCCCAAACAAAATATGCTCCTTACCCTTTCTCATCATTGGTGCCCAAAAGTGAGTCTTCTCCACGAGGTCTAAGCAACATCAAGATGATTCCAGCATGATCACCACGAGCATGATATTTTCAAGGAACAATCCTTGCCCTAGGATAGTGAGTGTCGTTAACCATCCATATGGCTCTCGACACTATTAATGGAGGCTTAGTGGGATTGATGGTGTAAGCGTGTGATTTAGTCTTCATGGTGTGGGTTGCTTCTCACGAATGAAAAGCAACTGATCTCCATCTGGCAGACTTGAAAAGTTCATTGATGTGTACCTTGGATTTGTTGTGCCACCTTTTGAGTCGCTGTCGTCAAATACCCAGCAGATTGAATGCGGTTGGAAGCACACAATTGACTATAGGCAAGAGTCGTGGTCGCTGAGATTCTTGCAAAGTCTCTCATTATGGTGGTCGCATATACACATTTACCGAACACAATAGTTATCGACACTCTGTAATAAATCTCAATAAGAGAAATACAAACTTAGGAGGTGGTATCAGCTCAGATTTCCTGACATGCCGTAAAGGCCAACACTATTTCTGGATAGCAGGACATTCTTGTGCAATGGTACTTTTTTAATGCATTTACAAGGTAACCCTTACACCATTTCTTTTTATTTTACCTTCTAGGTAGCAGTAAATTTTCAAGGATGATAACTCGCTTTTAGCCTGGCATGAGAATCTCGGATATTCAACTTGATTTAATCAAGTATAGACATAGTATAAAAGATAACGTTTCCTAGTAGGAATCGGAATCCCATGTTTGTATTATTTTGTAACTCATAAGAACTGCTAAAATAGTCAAAACATGGAATAGATTGATTACATGTTATCACTGGTGAACGCGACATAACAAAGAGAAAAAGAGGCTTATGTCATTTATATTGACAACTATTTGAATGCCGAGCAAACATCACAATTTCATACAATAAGAGGGAAGTAGCAAGACATAGAAATGGTATCATCTGCGAGTTTCTGAAAGAAGAACCACCCCGTTGATATCATCATTAATACCATTCCCAGTAGAATTAGCATTATGATACTTGAGCAGCCGCAGTTTTCACAAATAAGAACCATTGAAGGTGAATAGGAGACCTCTAGTCTTAGAGGTTGATGGAGTTTAGGTGTTTCACATCCAAGTGCGTATGCTATTTTCCCTTTGGAGGCTTACAAGCTTCGTTACCTTCATGCTTAGGTGGGAGTTCACACTCTGTTCCAAGCACACGTTAAGGCACAATAGGGTTGTTGCAAGGGTCATGATACTTGGATTCACACTCACTCAATGTTTTCACTGTAAGACACTTGAGCCTTCAAATAGTCATTGCCCGTTTTCCTTGACAGTGTCTCATGGCTTACTAATCATCATTGGGCATTCGATGCCTTAAATAAATCTATCAGGCGTGGACGTACAGTCAATTTCTCTTGTCTTAATTTGATTCTCATGACAATCCCGACTGTTGCTAATAACCTATCATACATCGATAGTCGTTTCTATAATTTGATGCCTGGTTTGTGGGCCATCTTCTAAGTTATAGCCAGTTGAGAAAATCTGTTTTGTTTTTTGTTCCCCTCACCTGGAATTAAAGAATAGTTTTTTTCATAGGTGGTGAGTCGATATTTGTCTAGATTTAGTCCATTTAAACATTATTTAGGTCCACTTTTATCACCCTTAGATTCAAAGGAAATGTTCTCATTCTTGTTAACTAATCATAAAAAGAAACTAGTGTAAAAGACAGAATTTAAAACCGGAACATAGAATGTTTGAAGGAAATATGGGGTAATTGTGTTAGTACGTGTATCTAGATGATTCTTGTTATTAGAGTATTCGATATCAATTAAAACATTCAATTAGTTTTGTTGATAGTAAATGGATTGAAAACGCAAAAACATAGATTAGTGAATAGTATTAAATAAAAATATAATTTTTAATGGTATTGTGAGTTATTATTAAATGTTCAAGAGGTGTCTATCTAACTAGATATTATTATCCACACAATCAAGTTAGGGTGATTTGGATTGGCTTAAGGTGAAATACATTAGATTAATAAACCTTAACACTCTTTTTATAATCTTTCAAATCAAGTTATAGTAGTGAAATGAATATTAAGGGTTAAATTAGGAGAATTATTATATGATAGTTTTCCAAATGAGCCATCATACATGTGGGTATTGTTGGTTGCATTTATTTGAAGATTCATTCTAAAAATAGAATCCCCTACTTCATGAATTGATGACTATGTTTACCCATGTAAGAAAGGTAATGCTTGTTCTTGAATTTATCAAACATGTCCCTCATGATAGTTGGATAGGAGATAATATGGTAATGAAATTTATCTAATTGAGAATGTATACTCATATATGTATCCATATATATGTATATGCATGAGCTATATCTTCTTATTTAAATATTGTATATTTTACTTCCATGTTTATACTAGCATGTTCATGTATTGGATCCACTACATTTCTTGATATGCACTTATGAAAAGATTCTTGAAAGGATTTCATGCATGCTTATAAATTAGTTATCATGTTAGCATACTTGTACTTGCAAATATTTACTTATTCCTTTTAAGAAATGATGGACCAAATTGTTGAAGATGAATTGGTATGTAGCCTCCATGCTTGATTATGTATGTGCACTAGTGTCAAGCATGATGACGTTTTTGGTGTAATGCTTGTGATTGTTAAATCATGATTTGAATTAGATGTTGATATGACTTGCTTCATGTTCCATTAATCCCTATTAATTTGCATGGATAGTTTTGTTGTGTTGGATCAGACATTCTTCTTTCATGAAGAATTATGGGAGATGTTTCACTTCTTGGTAGGAGTGAAAAACACTCCAACAATGTTCTCTCACCCTTGAAGTGTTGAAGGAGTTCCAAAGTTGAAAAGGATCTTGTCGGGAAGGTTCAAGTTGATATATTATATAGATTATCATCGACCAAGTTGTCTTTGTAATGGAAATGTTCCCCTGTTATGCCATGTATTTTTGGCACATGTACTCAAACTTATGTAATCAATATAAATCATATCTTTTCTTGTACATTAGACACATGTCATTTTATATGTGTGTGGTGATGAAAATTTTGTGTATTTATTTGAGTTTAATCTATGGAGGTCATTACAGTCCAAATGCTAAAGAAAGTCAAAGTTTTGGTTGACTTATTCCAAAAGTTTCTCTTGCCAACTATCATGTGCCACATGTTATGCTATGATTCATTCCATATATTCTCTTTCATGTTCTTTTATTGAACTCCTTGAGTGTATTATTCTTATAAAATAAAAAAGTTGTTTCTTTTCTAGTCAAGTTTAGAATTTGTGGATTCCAAAGATCTAAATTTTTTGCAAGTTTTATTTATTTTTCTTGCTTTTTGTTCCATTCTAGATTAAAAACTTGTATGCCGAGTTGAAACTAAAGGAATTAATATCAAATCCAATTTAAAGCTATTTCGTAATACAAAATAATACATAGCTGATTGTTTGTTCCTATTGAAAAAGCTTGTGTGTTGTGTCCGGTTGGGTACAAACTTTTATTTGATGAAATAATCCCATGTTTCTTAGTGTATGTTCTATGTGCGATTGAAGCAATCTAGTGAATTATAGAGTGTTTTGCTTTAATTTAGTTTGTTTCTTGGGGAATGCATGGATAATACTTGGGATAATCTTTAAATTTTAGGATTTTAATGCTTTATTTTAGAATAGATGTATAATATTTTCAAACAATATTTCAAAATGATGAATGCATGGAGTATTATTGTAAATATTTCATTTCCATGAAATTGTGTAGTTATTTATGCTAAATATTCTTGAATATATGCAAGTAATCTGAATTCATGAAGTATTATTGAAAATATTTAAGTTTCATGAAGTTGTGAAGTGTCACAAGTGTGATCAAATCGAGCTTATATTATGATCATTTGGATACCAGTTAGCCTAAGAAGTCATAGACCCCTCTTGATTAAAAAACATTTACACAACAAACCTTGAGTGAACCTAGTGCATTAAGAATTGACATTCCCAAGCCTTGGGATTAAAATGAGATTACGTTAGATTTAAGTTTTCCTAGTCGATCTTTCAAGTAAAGGTAGGCTCCCATGTTATTTCATGAAAATTTATCTACCTGTTGGTGTGTGTGTGCAACACTCACTTCAACACCAGAGACTCTTCAAAATGTTCAAGAAATATTATGGCCCTTCTCTTAAATGTTCAAGTATTTATCCTTGAGGAGCAAAGGAAACTTAACCCTTTATGATGAAGAACAATACCTCCTCGAAAAGTTGGACAACCTGCCTTTTCACCCTTGTTATTGGTATGATGTGGAGAATGTATGATGAGATGGATAGGTAAGTTTGGGTGACTAGAATGTGGTTTAAGTTGCATTTTATACCTAGGTAGATTCTCCATAGGATTAATGTACTTTCTTATCATTTGTACAAGTATTCTCCCATTAATAAGAGTTTATTATTTATTTCGAATGTGTGGGCTACTAAATTTTTATTAAGCATTTCAATCCTTTGTTTGACTATGGCCTGATGATTATTGCTTCTAATGTCATGATGGATTTTCACTCTACCTTGAAATACATCATCACTGATTGTAATTGCTTCACTACCCTAAGTTCCTTGGAAATTCCTAATCATATGTGGGAGGATCTCATCACCTTAATTAGGAAAGATATGTAGATTTTTTATGATGATTATTCCTTTGATAAGATTATAATTTGGACTTGCCTTCTGCAATTTGAAAAAAAATACTTTCATACCTTTGTTACTATTGACTCCTCTCTATGTTTGAATATGGGTGGTTATCATCTAAAAAATGAACTAGGCCACTACAAGGAACTCCATTGTGATGCTTGTGTTTGGAACATTTGCATGGAAGGTGGTATAGCCCCTCTAATGGAGTATTTACTATCAATTGCACCTTGGTGTGCAATGGGTATGCCAAAGAGGTGTGGAAGGTCAATTTGAATTTTTTTTTTGGGTTCATTGGTGAAATAAAGGTCTTATTGGAGAAGTGATTTGCATCCATTTATAAGATCCAAACATGATTGAAACAAAACTTGTGAATCAAGAAAATAATCAAGCTCCTTTACAAATAAATATCTACATGGATGGGTCCATTTTATTTTATTTTACTATTTTATCATTGTAAACTTCCCTTGTTAGGTCTGTCATTATTGATGCGTAGTTTAAATTTTTTAAATTTTGATTAATTTAATTGTCAATTGTGATGTTGTCAACAATACCAACCAACAAGAGTTCAAATAAAGAGGGAAAAATTATTCAAAACACACATCACAACAACAAACAACAAAAAATCCTCATGTAGTGACTTTCTAAAATGAGACTATTTCAACTTATATGTACCCTAAAAAAAATAAGAAACAAGGACATGGTAATGTCTAGCTTTAAAAAAATGTACTTACCTTTTTTTTTGTAAATATCCATACTCTATTACAAAGTTCCCATTTTTTGCACACACAAGTAGAGTGCTAACAAAAATAATGAGATTTGGCTTTACACTTATTGTAGAATATTTTTAACAAATTCATATTGTGCAATTATGGTAGGTCATGGGGAAAAAATTGTTTAAGGAATTATATAAAACATTTTAACTCCCTAATTCTTTTCAAAATTCCATTTTTTTGGTCATGCTTGTTGTTGAGGAATTTTGTGAGAACTATGGTAAATTATTATTTACCACTTCAAGCCAATAATTAACAATTTGAAATTTGACCACATTAACAACTTGTTTTTGGTTGAGGACCTTATTGTAAGGGTAAATTGCCTTTGTTGTAGGAACTACTTGGTCAATTTTGAATGTGCTCAATTCTGCTAGTAGTGTTGTACGACTGATTTCTAGGCTTTAAGCAGCCACACTCTATGTAAATTACTACATGATGGATGCATGCACTACATTTCACCACATAAAAATAATGCTCATTTTTTATGGTAATGGTGATGTTCATGATCATGATCACGGTTGTGCTTATGGTTATGATTGTGATTGTACTCATGGCTATGGTTCTCTCTGCAAATGCCATGATCAAGATCAAGAATGTGAAGATGATTTTCATATCCATTTACATCTAATCCATTGTAACACCTATTGATGATGATGATGATGATGAGCATGAGCATGAGCATGGCCAAATTTCTCTCCCTTCAAGAGAAGCATATTACAGAATGTCACAATTAGGCAAGTGCTTGTGTCTACTAGAGCAACCAACCACAAGTAGATAAAACCCAGGAAAGTAAGCAAAACCAAGGCTACCTTAGTCAATAGGGACAATGCAATTTTTATGTATATTGCCCTCATTTATCTCCAATCTAATTTCATTGCACTAAAAATATTCCTTATGCCATTAGACATGAGATATGCATCTATAGATTCCATGGATATCATAGAGCCTTCCACACCCATGACTATTCCCACATCTATTGCTATTACTTTAGCTCTCCAATATCTCTATTTAAATGGCTCTCACTCCTCTTTCTCCAATTAGATGAGTGAGAGCCATTTAAGGAATGTAACTCTTTTTCAAATTATACAAGAGATGAAAATTGTGCTTTATATAAAATAATACTTATCCATAACCATAATCAACCTACCAAAAATATCATACAACCTTATCTAGAACCACACCCTTGTTAGCCTATCTTTCCATGAGAGTGAAGAGTCATAGAGCTCGAAACAATAACCTTGATGGTAGAAGCCATTTTATTTTTCATGAAGGTGGGGGTCCTCCTTAGGTGTAGAGGAATACACCATCTCACATAACTCCTTGGAGACTTCATCTCTAAAACCAAAGAGGTCATCTCCACCATTCAAATAGAATAATCCTTTGCAGTAGAAGAGGAAAAAATGGTATACAAAGATGATAAGGAGTAAAAAATTTATAGCTTAGATCTGCATGTCCACCTTGTGGCCTATTTTGAAACTTTGATCCTTTTAGTCTTAGTGGAAGAGTTTAAGCATATTACTAGTAGCTAAGTTTAAGCATATTCCTAGTAGAAAAACACAATCTGCATCAAGAAGCAAAATAATAATAAAAAACACTTTTGCACACTGGAAAATAAAACATCCTCTTTCCATTGAGACATCCATGTCTCCTAATCCACTAATTTAGATTTTTTGAGATTAGCAAGAGATTACGAAACTTGAAAATTAAGATTAGTTTCATATGTTCTCTTTAAATTTCTAATATATCCTCTCCAAGATCAATCATTGGGGTCAATATAGGGGAGCCCTGAAACTAATCTAAAGCATATTTGGTTTTCCTCTGAGTAGTTGACCCTACCCTACACTATACCGAAGGATGAAGTTATGTCCTTGTAGCGAGTGGTCTACATCTTGAAACTAAGAATTCTTTGTACTGACATACATTTGCTATGATTTATGACTGTATACAATGGAATAACCTTTGTTATTTGATATTGTTACCTCTCAACAAGAATCCCCATTCCCTAGTGGCATGAACACAAGCGCAAGTGGGGTAGGACCCTAATCACACTGATGTGCTATCAAATCCCTACTCAAGCACCATTCTAGGGTTTGCATTACTATCATTTGAGCATGCAAAGAGGAGAATCTTGAATTATCAAGGATTCATCCCCTCAACATCTTGCTAGAGTAGTATAAGGATTCAAACTAGGAGATTAATTCCTCAAGCACCCAAAGAGAGATGAACAAGTGGTTTAAATATATATTCATATTTAGTCTAAAGAGAATGTGCCCTAAATTCCCTCATAATATTAGATATAAAAAAAGAAGATTCCTTGAGATCATTCATAGATAGAGGTTCTAATGTAATAGGGTATAAATTTTGAAGAGAACATATTGTTTATTTTTTAAAAAATCCATTTTTAGTTTTCTAGAACCATGTATTGTGTATTATGGGTATAGGGATCATGGTGCACAAAAAGTGGCAACAATATTATGGGGTATGGTGACTTTTTCACCCAAAATTAATGAAATGAAAAGAGGGTTTTAGGAGATTCTCAGATTTCCAAAATATATATTATTATTTAATTTGAATTTAATAAATAGTATTATTCATTTCCTATTAGAATTAGACTAAGTCGATCTGATGGTTGATTGAAAAACATATAACTTCAAATGGTATCATATTTTTTGAATCAAAACATGCGTCACATTCTATAGCTACATAATATGGGATTAAAAAATAGAAAAATAAAATTTCATGAGGTTTGACCAAGTTAAGGTGGTCAGACAGTGAGTTTTTATATTTTCTAAGTTGTAATAAAAATTCTAATTAATTATTTACTTGGAAAAAAATTACAAAAATATGTCACATCGGGACATGGTCCTCTACTTATATAGAATCTTACAAAAAAATATTATCATTTTATTATGGTTGGGGTGGTCAGGGTTCTACTTCTTATTTTTCCCAAAATTTAATTATCTGCATTTAATTTCAAATTTTCTTAAAATAGATTTTATTTATTTTTTAAATAAATTAGTATTTAAAACACGGTCAATTTTCCAAATTCTATTCTTGTATTTTTGAAATAATATAGATAACTTATTCAAATATTTACGTCAAGTTTGCTAATGATTTTTAATTTTTGCCATAGGGCACATTTTTACGATGATCACACTTTTGTACATATCTCTTAAAATGATTGATCTTGTTTTGTGATAAAAAAGATTATCCTTTATTTTCAATCTCATTTATGTACCTTTATATAGTTTACATCTATTTTGCAAGTCATAGTTTGTGTCTTATCAGATTTATGCAAGTTTCAATTGTAAAAAATTATCATTTGAGCTCTTAGACATCACTTGCCATGAAGTGGAGCCGTGAAATAATGGAAAATGGAATGGATAAATCGCTCCTAACTTTTTGAAATTAGTAAGAAACCAAAAAAAACTTAATCCATGAAAACATAACAAAAATAATGACAAACAAATCACCAAACTAAAAAATGAAAAATAAACGAGTCAAAAACTGAATGCATCCTAAAAGCAAACAAATTATTAACAACTAACCTTAAGTTTGTTAATTGATTTTACTGCTTGGGGTTGGATGCGGTTTGCCACACCAAATACTCCTTCAAATTTTGTATCTACTCCTACATATACTAATATGGAGCCTTCCATATTCCATAGGTCCAATGGTACATCTATAATTCACCATTGGAAAAATGTTAGTAGTCTGAAATACATAATAGGAATAATGATTATTGTGACAAGCGTTAATTTTACCTTGGCCCCAACAAAGCCAAGTTTTCAAATGGTTGTTGTTGATGTAAATTTTATGGCCAACAATTAGCCCGTAGATGCCCTCTCCTTGCAATATATTGAAATATTTTCTTGTTGTAGCTCTCCTACACCTTTTCCACCTACTCTCCTCTCTATCCCAATATCCCCTATATACTAAAAAATCCTTCCATTTCTATCTTCGTGGTTTTGGTTAATCTAGTCATGTCATTATGGAAAGACTTTACCAACTTATTCATAAGTGAAGTTTTCTGGAATTGATCATCACGGGCCCTATGTGAAGATCGTTTACCCCTTGGGTTAGGGGCTTAGAGGTTATGGTTAATATGTGACACAAGAGCTCCATGACCACTGACATGGTTGTTTTGATTTTGTACAACATTCTGCATGGTAGTATACACAAGTGAGATTTTACCAAAGAGGAAGCTTAAAGTATTCACCATCTAATAAAATGCCTATATTATTTATGCTTTGATGGATGTACATACCCTGTTCCAATGCTCCTATTTTGGCACAGGCATGGAGAATTCTGGAATAAATTTATAGATTATTCTTTCAATTGCATTTGCTTAGAAAGTTCTAAGTATTTTAAAAAATCCCATTTGGTATATCATACAATCGTGCATTCTATGAGACTAACCTCTCTTTGGAGACATTAAATCAAATAATGCACCTTTTTATGTCTACAGAGCATTTCCAACTATAATATCTGAAATCCCCTTCCATGATGTCTTTGATGGATGTCCATACCCTTGTTGAGAAAGCTCCCATTTTGGCGCAGGGCAAGGAGGATATTGAAGGTTGTGGAGGAATTTGGTTACACCTACCAATTTATTTGTAAATTGCTACAAAACCTTCTCAACAAATTCGTTTTTGTGGTATCCTCATTCATGACATGAGATATTTTTCAGTATTTTTCAAACCATGTTCATTGTTAAATGCCTTCCACTTTTTGCATGCATGTCTACTAGGGAAATTGCTACTATAATATCTAACAAAGTTCCTCTATCCTTTATACTTTGATGGATGTACATACCATTTCAAATCTCCCATTTTGGCATGGGTAGGGAGGACGCTAGCAAAAGTTGTAGAATTTGGCTTTAAATCTAACAAATGCATTTTCTTGGAAATTTCTGAAGCCTTTACAGCAAATCCATTTTGTGCATATCCTGCAAGCATTGCAGTCCACGAGACTACATCTCTTTGAGGCATTTTTTAAACACTTCACATTCCCTGTCTATGTTTCCACATTTTTCAAACATGTCTCCTAGGGCAGTTACAACTACATTTGACAAAATTCCTCTATCCTTTATTCTCTAATGGATTTACATACCCTATTACAAAGCCCCCATTTTGCATAGGAAGGGATAATCGTAGCAAATGTCGAGGAGCAAAGAGTTTTTGCATGTGATGGGTAGTGAGTTTTTTGGGGTAGCTTTGATATTATTGATGAAATTTAGTATTTTATCACAGCTAAATTGGATGATATCACTAATTCGTGAATTAGAAAGACTCATACTTTAGACATGAAGATAAATATATGAACCAAAATATTAGATTATAAATTATATAATCTATACAGAGAAGATAAAAACATCCGAGCTTCAAAATCTATTACTGATAATTGAATATACATTACCTATAGAGACATACATGGTTCAAAAATTTGGGTACAACAAAGCAAATATATGTTGTAGAACTTTTTTGGAGTGGATGTCAGTTAAGTTGGGCTCAAATTACACCCTATTGGTAGCACACTTGTATAGAGACAATACAAGGCATTGTTCTTATTTTCCTTTAATTTCATAGCACACTCTATCTGCCTCTTTAGGCACAAAACATCCTCCACCATGGCCTTTCCCATAAACATTCACACACAATGAAAAGGACATGGAATTGCTTGGAAATGTATTTTGGAAATCTTCAACCAATTCTCCTACTTAATGTAGAGGTACATCAACATTAAGACAATGTTGTTGAGGAAAGAGAAGAATATTAGAGTAGACAAACTAAAAGGAAGCTCATATAAGTTTCTTTTCTTTAGGTCTCAAGGTGCTCAAGGTCTTCTCCAAATCCACAACATTCTTAGATGTGAACTTAAGCTAGAGAGTGAAAGGATTCATTCATGTTGACTTTAAGCTTGATCTTTGCATTGTTCCTGCCAGTTATACTTCACCATGATTTCTCCTTCGTGCAAAGTTTGTATGATGGAATGAGATCCATCTCATTTTCTTGTAGCTATTCTCCAACAATTCATGTTGTTGATTGAAAAAATTAGCACAATTCATTTCAGAAAGGGAATGCCTAAGTAGATATGAATGAAAAATGGAAAGTAGATAGAGCATTAATTTGTTGGGGACAAAGGACATGAACGGGTGTGATTGAAGTAATCATTTCTCGAGTTCTCTTACACTATAGGTTATAAAAATTAGCTCCAACACTTTCAAACTGGATATGCCTTTGGCATAAAAAAGGCCATGATGAGAAACTTAGAGCTTAGTTTGCTAATAGTTGGTACCATATGAGGGTTACTATGGGAGGTATTTCTTTTGAGGTAAATAAAGATGTTATCGCCAAAGCCACAAGACTTTCCCACTCTAGGTAGAAGCTTAAGAAGCACACTAAGCTGGAATACATGGATAGTTTATAAACCTTATTCAAGGAGAACAAATGACCCACTAAAATCCATGTAGCTTTTGACTAAAGAAAATTTCTTGCACCATGGGATCAACTTTTCCTAGTTCTAATGAAATATATCACCTTAGAAGGTCATTTTAAAGTATTTTATTTGTATCACTTGTTGTTGAATAATCTCTTCCATAGGCTACTTATTAGTTTCCCCTATTTTCTACTTTTATCCATTGAAAGATTTGTCAAGAAAAACTTGGAATTCATAGCTAACAGTCTTAATAAAGCCCCCATTTACCTCTACACCAAGGGCTTATCCTTTTCCTTTACCATTTTCACTTATCCCTTTGCCCTCTAAAACGTGGATATCTATTGTTAGAGTTGAGGAAACTAAGGCTTTTGATCCTTCTACTTCACAACCATCCTCAACTACTTTTGTGGGCTCTAAGAGGAAGCTCCCTCCCATGGTTAATGAATCACCTCAAGATACTAAACCCAAGCCTCCTAATAAAAATAATAAGGGAAGTGTTGGGTTCTATGAATTGTAGTGTCAGAAAATGTTGTCAAGGACATTTTCACACTTATTCAAGCTCTCATTACAGTGGATTCAGGCTTAATATTTCCTTGATTTAGTGTTGTAATGTGGTTGACACATTCACATTAGGTCTTGGGCCCTTGTGAACTAATGAATTTAAATGGTACCTTGCTAAAATGTTGTGAAGTGTTGTAACTCACTTTCACTCTTTTCTAAGGTCTTATTATCTAATTACACCACTTTTAAACATTAATCTTTCCTTATTTGAAGTTTTTTCATGTAGTGCAAAGGAATCGTACTCACTTTCATGGAGACATATTTCACAACAATGGGTTTCACTCATCTCACCCTTCTAGGCAATCATCCTTCTAGACAACTTTCATTCACTAGGCACTTCTAATTCTCAATATCAAAGATGAAAACAAGGCTATACACACTCTTCTTTCACTTATAAGACTCTATCTCACTCAACCAACTCCCTTCAAGGACCTTCATGCACTCATTTATGGTTACTCCTTCCAAGCTACCTTCAATGTGCAACTAAGACACTTTTTAACCACAACCCCCAATTTTTCCTTTCAAGACACAAACAACCAACTCAACACTTGGGACCATTTTAATAGGGTTGACACAAAACAACCAAACTTATCTTACAACCCAAGAACTCATATTTCCCATATTGGTTCTCATTCCTTTTGAACAGTAGATTTTTGGCACCACAAGACTCCTTAACTCTTCTAGGGTTTTTCATCTAAACGGAGAGAGATAGGAAAAAAATGCTAAAGGGTCCATTCAAAATTATGTTATCTCTAATGTTATATGAACTAAATGTAGTCAAGTGATCTATATGACTAAATTTGAATGTGAAATCTAGGATCTATACTATGTTTGAAAACACAATGTTGTTTGCAAAAGGCTAAAAAGGAAATTCAAACTAAACCAAACAAAAGGTTTTTTTTTAGAATGTGTGCACTTGGGAAACTGAAGAAGCCTAGAAAAAATCTGGAAAATTGATGATGTATGATTTCTAGCTGACTAGGACTCATTCACCAACTTGGGCGAATTAGTCCTGATTCTAGGTTTTTCTGCAAAGAAGATGTTTTCTGTCAACCAAAAACTAGGATTTGTATTTGACTCAAATTTTCACCTCAAGGGAGACTCATTCGCCATACATGGTGAATTAGTCCACTTTTAAATTTCTGCAACTTCAAATCTTTGTTCTGCACCTTGACACCTATACAACAATTTCTAACTGAAACCCAACTCCTGATCTTAGAGAATTCCTGCAAAAAAACTTAAAATTATTTTTCTAATGGGGGTTTTCCTTTGTAAAAAACATAGTTGGATTATTAAACCTTGAATGGAGAAAATATGCATAAAACCCTAGCCTTAGATGTGTTAAAGACTAGGAAAGATTTGTTTTGTTCTATTATTCTATTGTAACAAAAACCCTATTCTATTGTTCTAGAATAAGCAATGCATGAATGATTTGTATGATGAAAGATATCAACCCTAGAAACCTTACAACATATGAAAAATGGAAATGAAATGACATTGAAATGACATGCAAATGATAAACAAATAAAATGCAAACCTTAATTTGAAGATAGAGTGAAAATGGAAGATGGAATCAATATGAAACCAAGTCCTTAGGTGTGATTTGGTGGCTAGTTCCACCTCCTCAACCTAGATTTCTTCATGATTCACCATAGGCATCCATCAACAACCCTTTTCAATTTTTGATTCTTGACAAAAAGAGTGAGCTTCAAGACCTACAAAAACCCTAGTTTGTTTCCCTAAAATTTCAACTTTTGCTAATGAGACTTGTTGTAGAAGGCTTAACTTTAGAAATTGCTTTTGAAAAATGATCAAAAGATGTGTGAAACGACTTGAAATGAATATTTATAATAAAAAAAAAAGTAATTTTCCCATTATTTAGACCTAAGAGGTTGAAATTCACTCAAAATTTAAGTTAAATTAATCAAATTTCTGCTCAAAATTGAATTTTCCCTCAAAGGGGACTCATTTGCCACCCTTGGAAAAAGGATCCCACTAAAGGGGACCCATTTTCCCAAGGTGGAAAATGGGTCCCACTACAGAATTTTGAAGGTGGGTTTTCACAATATGAAAGAATTATGTGCTATTCGTTGGGTTTTAGGTGATTTCTCAAGTAAAATGGGCCTCTAGGATAAAAAAAATAATGTATCTTAGGGTAGGGCTATAAATGTTGTTTCTTTTAAAGGATAATTAATGCAAAGGACTCAAAATTGGGTCAAATTACATCAGTGAACTATGTCTTTTCTCAAGAAGTTCCACTTTCTATGAGCATTTAGCCCCACTTTAGCTTCCATATGACTCCTATGTGCACATGTAAGCTAAAGGAATCTAAATCATGCACATAATTATATAAAATGAAACTTATTCAAAACATAATTATATAAAATGAAACTTATTCAAAAGGGTGGAACAAAGCCTCAATGTAACTTTATGCAAAAACCATAAAAAATTAGGAACCGCATCCTACAAGACACACTTGTTAATTATCCAAAAGTCCTTTTATTTAACTTTTAGGAATCTAATTCGAGGGTAGATGCATGTCCCCTCTTGATTCTACTTACTTTATAGAGGTGAAATCAAGGTAGCAATCTAGCCACATTGAATAAGAAACTTCATATCATAGGGAATTTCCATGTACCATGCCACATAACGATAGTGGGATGATGATGTCAGGTGAATAATCATGATTCCAATGTATCAAACAACACAAGAAATGGGTTACCCTAGTGCCTATTATGTTTTTTTGAAGAATATATACTTTATGAACTTTTAAGATAAGAAAACTCTAAGTTAATGCATAAGAGTAAAAAAGAGGTGAAAATGAGTTAAAGAAGTAGAAGAAAATAATGTATTACTTACTATTTATTTTACCTTTGTGTAGCTTGAGAGTGATAGGTGAAGGAAGAACATGCCAAACAGACAAGATTACACTCCTTTGCGGCTGGATGATCTTCGATAGTAGGTGGCACACATGGAGTTGTATTATGAGGTGAGTTGATTCTACAATGTTCGCTTTGTGATTTTTGTAATATTTTAATGATTTTAATACATGGATAGGTTAATTTAGGGTCTTGGAAAAAAAAAGTTCACAAAGTGTCCCCTTTTGTTCATCAAGTGTCTCATTTCTTTGTGATATGTCCCAAAAGGGTTCTAAAGCATCTAGGGCCATTAGAAAAGCACACTAGATTGAATTTAGCACACTTTCTTGATGAAATATGTGAAAATTGAAGAAATTAGTTGAAATTTAGAGCATCTTTTAATGATTTTGATAGGTCCCCAACTGGTGGCGATAGCAACTAGGGTGAAGGAAACTTACATTTCTGGGAGATCATGCGCTAGCACTATTGGTAGAAGAGATAGATCATTTACAGTCACTGGGTATCTATTGGGCATATCTTATGCCCACCTATGAGATACCATGATGCCATACTTATGGCTCTATGTGAGCATTGGGATGCTAATACTTGTACCTTTCATCTTCCCACTAGGGAAATGACTATCACACTCAAGGACATACACCACATTCTCTAAGTTCCCATTTGGGGAGAGCAGGTGTATTTATGGGGGGATTAGTCATTCCGAGAGAAGAAGAGAGATATGTAGTATTCTATAGGTGGGCCAGTACATGATGAGTGAGTTAGAGTGTTGATCGAGCTTCCTATGCTATTGTATTCACAAGCTCTTGTGGTCAGACAGATTATGATGCACACATTGGATCTGGTTCTCAATCTAGATGGAGGAGCAACACACTTGGATGGAGGGATGGTACACTTGATATGAGGGATGTATGAGCAAAGGATAGTTATGCTTGGGGTCACTACATTTTAGCACACTTGTATTATGATCTTGGTTGGTTTTTATTTTGAGATCGATAGTATGGTCCATTGTATGCTTCTACAGGTATGGTACCTTGAGCATATCACATGTACTAGGCCTGTCAGATTCCCTTGTGCTATAGTTGCAAGATATCCATGAGCATTCAGCTATCCTTTGTGACACCTTGGCAATATGGGGATTTACACTTTTGGAGGGTGAGATTTGACTAGCTAGAGGAGGATGAGATCCTATGGAGACCTTATCTACTCACTTTACAGTGGCTAGATCCCATAGGGAAACTACAGAGGATGCAAATGGATAGGTATCTAGATGGGAGGCATGACTATGTTGTATGACCAGTCTATTATTGATGATTCATGAGATAGTTTGGACAAGTGCAGACACCATCAAGGGTGTGCCCCTTCAATAGACGAATAGTGTGGAGTGCCCAAAGGTTAGGTGATACTATTCAACTAACTATAGATCATGTTTGTGAGAGAGATTCAAATGATCTAGGTCACAACCAACCACCACAATTCAACATTGATGATGTTGGAAGCATAGATAAGCAAGAGGAGTGGAGGTCATATGAACAATTAGCTCCTGTGTTCCCCATGAATTTCTGTACAGGTGATGTGGGACCAACACTAGATGAGGGGGATGAGCCAAAGGAGAGATTAGAGGAGGTATGATATAGGCCAATAGATATTTTGATAGATGTGATTGATGAGGAGTACTAGTCTGATACAAATCCTAATTATGAGGACTAGGATGGAGGAGAGGATGATGAGGAGGAGGATTATGAGAAGGATTATTATTACGATGAGGAGCCACCCCTAAGTGAGGATTATGAGGAAACTATTGGGGATTGGTATGAGCATGGAGAGTCCTTGCATACTTATAGGACTATATCTTGTGTAGTAGCTACAATAGACATTGACTCTCAGAGTCAGAGAGAGGCTAGCACATCCTGGATGCACCCCAGAGAGGATGAGGTTGACATTCCTCATCTAATTGGAGACATAGGTAATGATATTTGATTTTACGCATGTACTTGAGTATTATCTACTTTATATATATATATATATATATATATATATATATATATATGATGTGTTACTAATTGTGTACATTGTCTATCTTGTAGGAGTGACAAGAGACTAGCAAAAGTTCTATCATTAGGCTACCAGAAAGATAGTATTTGCATCCATTGGAAAGGAGGAGATGGATCCTAACTATGTACCCCCACTAATTGTGGAGGAGGTGCCAGAGTTGTTCAAACCATTCATGAGGCTACATGCAGCCTAAGAGAGTGTTAGGAGGCAACTCTATCGAGCTGAGAGTGTAGTACAAACATCACATACCTTAGTAGAGATTGAGAGAATGCATGTAGAGCTAATAAAGACACAACCAAAGAGGGATTGAATGGAAGTCGAGTGACTTGTAGTTGTTGGTCAAGTATAGGGTTTGGAGTATACACTTAGACTCGTCAATTTGAAATCATGGTCACACATGACCATCTCACAACATCTAGGGACTGGATCATGAGCACCAGATCCTAAGGGGTTTAGCTCTCACAAACCTCTATGACTTTGGATATGATATTGAGATGTATAGAAAACTTTTATATATATAGACATACACAATTAGTGTTATTATGATGTAGCTCTTTGTGGTTGAAATTATTAGAATTGGCTATGGCTGCCAAGATCTATGGACAAATGGAAAGCACAAAGAAATAAAACAACAAGAATATACTATTCAATGTCAATGATATGAGATGATTTTTACAATAGAGAGAGACCCCTTGGTTATATAGCCGAAGGTGACAACATATAAGGGAATAAGATTATGACAAGTGTTGTAATCTTATGGCATGAACAACTATGAAAGCTATCACTCCACCAAAAGAGTGGAAAATCTTCCAACAACCTCCTATGTGTTCCTAAGTAAACAACAAGGTGTAATCATGACCTAGGAAAGTACAACACATTTAATTACATCAACAAAATCTTAAATGCAATGTGATTAATTAAATGACTTGTGGTAAAGGAATTTAATTAATTTCTACATGAATTAACATGATTAATGTGATCTAGTTTAAAACATATTTTAGTTTTATAGTAGATATTACATTGGTGATTAGAAAAGGAATATGTTAAATTAAATGTACCCAAAACTCATATAAGGATTTAACTTAACATAACACAAAGGTGAATAGTATGAAGCCTAAAGTAATTATAAAATGAACTTAAATAATTACCTTAGTGTTCAAGACAAACACAAAATTAGTTGTCAAGAATGAAGCAATGTGACAGTTATTTAGAGTAATATCAAATAACTTTAAACAACACTTATTTATCAATCACACTATTTAAAGAGGTCAAATATATAATTGATGCAAATGTGTTGAATTAATAGGTTCCTTAACGGGTGTTCCGTCAAGTTGCATTAAGAGATAAGCACCAAACCCATAATTAGTATCAACTTTGTAAGGTCCTAACCAATTTGGGCTGAATTTATCTTTATCTTCAATGTCAGCACTAGTAATGCATTTATTTTCAATAAGAACAAAATCTTCCTTAGAAAATGATTGAGGGATGACCTATGTGTTGTCTCTTCATTGTAATTGTTTTATGTGAGCGTGAAGATGTTCAAAAGAATTAATACATTGTTCTTCAAGCATCTCAACTTGACGTACAATCGTTGATATTTATAAGTGTCCTCATCAATAAGGTCTTGGAGAGCAACTTGTAGGGTAGAAATTTCTAACTCCAAGGGCATGATCGTGTCAATTCCATAAACAAGGTTATAAGGTGTAGTTCTTGTGGATGATCTAACACTTTTTTGATAATCCCAAAGCACATAATATAATTGTGTATGCCAACCTTATGATGTTTGTTGATATTTTCTTTAAGTTTGTTCAGGTGATTAGGCTTAGAAAATTGAATTAACACACTTCATACTTCACTACTTATTAACCTATTCACAATTTACACTATTACACTTCACATTACATTCGCATGATACTCATATCTCATACATTCAATATTCAATTGACAAATTATATTTATATCTACAATATCCACAAACACTTGGAACATCAATTAGATTGGCCTAATTAGATGAAATGTGCAACACCATATAATCTGTCAGTTAAAATTATTAACACACACACACACACGCACACCTTGTAGGGGGAATAAAAACATGTAACACATTAAAATAGGTCGACATAAAATAATACACTATGGCAATATTGTTCTTGGGGATTGGTTGGAAGGTGTACAAGCTCTGCTAGGGTTTTCTTGTGTTTGTGGTCATTCTTGGCCCCTCTTACATCATACTACACTCTTTGCAGAAGAATTTTCTTATTTCCTGTGTGTAAAACTACATTTACTATGGTTTTTTAGTTTTAATATGCCTTCAACTAGCTCTAACCTAGCATTTCATGTTGGTGTTGGAAGTCCAATGACTCTACTTAATGTCTCCTCCTTTGAATAAATGACCTAGAAATTTTGTTTAGAAAGTATTTCACAAGGTAATTCTTTTGACTCCCTAGTTGATGTGGTGTTACCTTTGCTTGATTTTGATTTTAATTGTCAATGGCTTGAGAAACATACCCTTGTTGGATATTTTTTTGGGAGGATTCCCCCTCAAAGTGTGTTTAAAGAATGGTTCAACAAGGCCTAAGCGCCTCATGGGGTCCACCTTGATATGATCCAAAATTTAACCAAGGGTTTTTTCTTGTTCCATTTTGTGGAGGTCAATCATGTCCAAGCAATCCAGACACATGGTCCCTAGTATGTTGGGCCTTCTTTGTTGATCTTTAAAGCATGGACCGAGGACTTCATTGTCTCAGATGACACCATGTTGCAAGTTCAAGTTTGGATTGAATTTCTAGGTTTACCTTTGCCTTGTGTTCATGTTTTGAATCATATTGCATCATCTCTAGGGAGAGTCATTTATATTGAGCTAGAGAGGTTTTTCTATGCCTAACCCTGAAACGGGTCTATGTTGAATTAGACCTTTCACAAGATTTGAAGGACTCCATTGATATTAAAATTGGAGCTCTTTGGCATACCCATAAGGTCACATATTTTAATTTTCCTAACATGTGTGTTATTGTCCATTGGATTATGGATAATATGGTGTAGAAAAATTATGTTGAATATGGAATGTTTCAAGAAACTTATTAACTTTGTTATTTTTAAATGAAGTTCCATGATCTAAAATGATTATAGAAGGGAGTCCAAAGTGAGAAATTATGTGTTCCAATATGGAACAACAAATTGCTTCAACAGTTGTAGAACGAAGAGGGACAACTTCCACCCATTTCATGAAATAGTCTATAGCAGTTATGACAAACATATGGCCAACAAAAGAGGGAGGTGAAATTTTACCAATTATATCCAATCCTCACTCTAAAAATGGCCAAATGGGAACTTGAGCACAAGATTCAGTAGTAGGAGCATGGATCAAATGGCTATGTTATTGACATTTTTGACATTTTTTTACATAAGTGAAGCAATATTTTTCCATATGTTTCCAATAATAACTCATATGGATAAGCTATTGCACCAATGATCGACCTCCAAAATGACCTCCACAAGCATTAGCATGGGCTTCTTGAAGTGCTATGGGGATTTCAAAAGCTTTAAGACATCGTAATAAGAGACCATTGAAAGATCTTCTATACAACACATTTGCAAGGATTACATATTTAGCTACTAGCTTGCATAAACATTTTCTGGTATTCATTGTGGTAGACTTAGGAATGGTACCATCTTGTAAATATTTGTATATAGTATCATACCATTCACACGAGTCATCTTGAGTTATTGCCAAAAATGTTTTCTAGCGGAGTATCGATCGAAGGTTTCATGATGGGATGAATAAGAAAGGTGAAATATGTGGTAGAATTGTGTGGGGATATAAGAGAAGTTGTGCTCACCATTGCATCCACATGCTTATTTCCTTTTCATGGGATGTTGTCAATGGTGAACGATTCAAATATTTCTAATAGTTTCATTGTAAGATCCTTGTATTTTGATAATTTGTCATGTTTAGTCTGATATGTACCATTGATTTGTTCAATGACTAATTGTGAGTCACCAAAGATCTTGATATGTTTAGCATTCACTGTTAAAGCAACTCACAAGCCTATGATTAGTGCCTCATACTTAGCTATATTATTTGTGCATAGGAAATTTAATCAATAAGACAAGGGAATAGGTTTTCCATCAGGTGGAATTAGTACCACTCGAGCATCATAACCTATTCTACACTGAGATCCATAAAAAGATAATTCCCATGGTTTAATGTTAGTGGTTAAGACATGATCATCAGGAAAGGAGTCATTAGTAGGTAAAGTGAAAGGATAAGGAGCATCAGCTAAGTGATTGGTTAAGGATTTTCCTTCATTTATTTTTGTTGAAACAAATTTAAGGTCAAACTTAGTTAACATTACCCACTTAGCTAAGTGTCCTGAAAGATCTATTTTATTAAAAATATGTTTAAGAGGATCAAATTTTGTGATGACTTGTATTTCAACATTTAGTAAATAATGTCACAACTTACTCGTAGCGAATACAAGATCCAAAAATTGTTTTTCAGTTAGTGAATATCTAGTTTTGTAATCAATTAAGGTTCAACTTATGAAATAAATAGGATGGTCTTTGTCATGATGGTCGTGTTGAGCCAAAAATGCTGCAAGAGTGTGGGAAGATGTGGTGATGTACAAGATAAATGGTCTATTTGGAACAAGGGTTGTAAAACAAGTGGAGTGGCTAAGTACTCTTTTAAACTCTCAAAATCCTATTTACAATCCTCATCCCACTCAAAAGGTATACCCTTTTTAAGGAGATGCATAAAGGGAAATGTGTGATCAACTAAAGATGGAATGAAATGATGAATAGCTTGAATTCACTCTTGTAATGTGTGCAACTAAGAAATATTCCTAGGAGGTGGCATGTTAATGATAGCATTGATTCTCTTCGTGTCTACCTCAATGTCTCTATGGGATATGAAAAACCCCAAAAGCTTGCCTCTATCTATGCCAAAGGCACACTTTTTTGGATTCAATCACATATTGTATTTATGTATTCATTCAAAGATTTTTCGAAGGACATTTACATTTTATTGTCGGGTTAAAGATTTAGCTAGGATATTGTTGACATAATCTTCAAAAATTTTGTGAATGTAATCATAAAATATTAATGTCATTGTATGTTGATAAGTTGTACAAACATTCTTTAGACTGAAGGGCATTACAACCCAACAAAATGTTCCCCAAATAGTTGTAAAGGTAGTTTTGTATTGATCTTGAGGGTTAATAAGGATTTCATTATAACTAGAAAATATATCCATGAATGACAACAAAGCATGTGTAGCAGTTGAATCCATGATCATGTCTATATTTAGAAGTGGAAAATCATCTTTTAAAGATGCTGTTCAGAATCAAAATCTATGATCCATCAAAGGCTATGTTAGGGTACATTTTTCTTATCTTTTGACAAACGGGTTTAGCATTTTCAACAAGGACAATGTTATGTGTCACAATTTTTGGGTCAACTCTTGGCCTGTCAGAATATTTCCAAGAATTTTTTTTAGGAAAATCATGAACTAAAGTAGTAGTGTCTTCTTGTTCTTCATTTTCAAGGAGCTTCCCAATCTTAATAACTTTATATTCATCATTAATTTCCATTGGTACATAAATTGTATCTCCTAAAGGGAGTGCATTGGATTTATGACCTTTAGATTCATCGAGTTCTTTAGTGATATCACTTGCTTCTTGCTTGGTAATAGTCATGGCATGAGGAATGTTTTTCATGGAAGTGAGAGAGGATATGTTATCATAAACTCCTAACATTCATTTCAAAGTTTCATCGCTATCAACATACTTGCATGAAGGTGGTAGGTTTATATCAAGCAATTCAAGATGCTTGATTGTGAGTTTGTGTTTTGGTTGATATGTAATAGTGTTAATGTTCAAAGATGGTCGATGAGTAGCTTTTTTCATTCTAGAAAAATAATATCCCAATACAGTTTTTGTTTCTTGTGTATTAGGTTCAATAGGGACACAAATATCTTGCTCATGTGTTACACACCCTTTTCTAGTACATCCTAATTGTTTTACCAGTTCATAGCCATTTCCATAAAAAATTTCCATTTCTCACGGATAAGGCAGGGATTGATAATCTATCTCATCAAAATTTATTGTGTATATTGCATTGTCATCCAAATTATAGGAGATAGATGTTTGAGAAGATTGTTTAAAATTTTGAATGGACATGATTGTTGGTTGGTCTTGTTTCTCATATTTCTTTTGTGTGAGTATGTATTCACCCATAAACAAGTGTGTGAATTCTAAGGATCCCCAATCATCTCCAAATAATTTAGATGTTGGAATTAATGTTTGTAGAGGACTTGTAACTCCTTTTTCAAGGTACAAGCAACTTTCAGGCTCAGGGTCTATTTCAACTTGATAAATATGATTGTTATAGATGTATTTCACGATATGATGAATTGTCAAAGGTACTACATTCATCTCATGAATCCATGGTTGGCCTAAAACAATATTATACAAAAGATCATAAGGAATGACATGGATAGGAGTCTAAAAAGTAGCCACACCAACCCTAATAGGAAAAGTATTTATCCCAAGTGGTTGCTTTGTTGTGTTGTCAAATCCTTGAATGGAGATGAAATTAGGTATTATTTGTGACTTGTCAACATCTAATCGATCAAGGAGAGTCACACTAAACACATTAAGGGCATAACCATTATCAATGAGAATTCATTTGAGACCTATGCGATTGAATTGATAAATTATCATAAAGGCACCATTTCGTTTATGCAACTCTAAAGGAGGGAGCTCATGTTGATGGAAAGTAATGTCAATATTCATTTTTTGGATGAGAGCTACCACATCATTAGCAATGGTACTAGGAGGAACTATGATTTTTTTTAAGGTTGTTTGAAGAATGTTGTGATAATTTGGTGAGTTTTGAAGCAAATCCCAAAGGGAAATCTTAGCATGAGTATTCTTTAATTATTCAACAAGATCATACTCCTTTGTTTGTGGGCTATAGCAAGGAGAACTAGGAAGATTAGGTAAGGGTAGAGGGTGGGATTGGTTGCGGTGGTTGTGGGTTCTTTCAAGTGTTATATGTATGAGCAATAGTATCATTAATAGAATGCTACAACACATGGATTTTAGGGGGATAGAGGGTGTACCAGGG